>BDMB01000038.1:1475678-1567851 GCA_016859785.1 Macrotyloma uniflorum
AGATGGATAGATAGATGGATAGATGGATAGATAGATGGATAGATGGATAGATAGATGGATAGATGGATAGATAGATGGATAGATGGATAGAAAGATGGATAGATGGATAGATAGATGGATAGATGGATAGATAGATGGATAGATAGATAGATAGATGGATAGATGGATAGATAGATGGATAGATGGATAGATAGATGGATAGATGGATAGATATATGGATAGATGGATAGATAGATGGATATATGGATAGATAGATGGATAGATAGATGGATATATGGATAGATAGATGGATAGATGGATAGATAGATGGATAGATGGATAGATAGATGGATAGATGGATAGATAGATGGATGGATGGATAGATGGATAGATAGATAGATAGATGGATAGATAGATAGATAGATGGATAGATAGATAGATAGATGGATAGATAGATAGATAGATGGATAGATAGATAGATAGATGGATAGATAGATAGATAGATGGATAGATAGATAGATAGATGGATAGATAGATAGATAGATGGATAGATAGATAGATAGATGGATAGATAGATAGATAGATGGATAGATAGATAGATAGATGGATAGATAGATAGATAGATGGATAGATAGATAGATAGATGGATAGATAGATAGATAGATGGATAGATAGATAGATAGATGGATAGATAGATAGATAGATGGATAGATAGATAGATAGATGGATAGATAGATAGATAGATGGATAGATAGATAGATAGATGGATAGATAGATAGATAGATGGATAGATGGATAGATGGATAGATAGATGGATAGATTGATAGATAGATAGATAGATAGATAGATGGATAGATGGATAGATAGATGGATAGATGGATAGATAGATAGATAGATAGATAGATAGATAGATAGATAGATAGATAGATAGATAGATAGATAGATAGATAGATAGATAGATAGATAGATAGATAGATAGATAGATAGATAGATAGATAGATAGATAGATAGATAGATAGATAGATAGATGGATAGATGGATAGAGGGATAGATGGATCGATAGATCGATAGATGGAAAGATGGATAGATAGATAGATAGATGGATCGATAGATAGATAGATGGAAAGATGGATAGGTAGATAGATAGATAGATAGATAGATAGATAGAGAGATGGATAGATAGATGGATGGATAGATGGATGGATAGATTGATGGATAGATGGATGAATAGATGGATGGATAGATAGATGGAGAGATGGATGGAGAGTTGGATGGATAGATAGATGGATAGATAGATAGAGAGATAGATAGATAGAAAAATATGCAAATAGATAGATAAATAGATAGATAGAAAAATAGGCAAGTAGATAGATAGATAGATAGATGGATAGATCGTTGGATAGATAGATAAAAACAATGGCAAATAGATAGATAGATAGATAGTAGAATAGGAAAATTGATAGATAGATAGACAAACAAACAAATAGACAGATATACAGATAGACTGATGGACAGATAGACAGATAGACAAGTAGAAAGAATTATGATGTGTTGTAATATTGTATCTTCTACATTCATCATCGTTTGCTTTTATAAGCTTTAAAATATATAATCGTTGTAGAAAAATCTTTGTCTTTGATATTTTTCAAATATTTTAATCATATATTTTTAATATGTTGATCGGATAAAATTATTGTGATATATTTTGATTGTTTTTTTTTTCAATATTTTTTCTTTGGAAATACTTGATATGATGATACTTGTTAAAAAAAAAGAAATATAATACAAATACAAAGCATATATTGTTGGTAATAGACAAACTATTTTCTTTTATATTCTAGATTATATATTTGATTATTTTGTATTAGAGAAATTTTATTTAAATTTAATTCACATATATTGCACTACATTCACTTGTCGCATAGCTAATTATCTCAAAAGAGATGTCAACTCTATTATTTTATATTTTAGCCTTTGATTATCTACTGAAACAACTACTGAATGTGTCTCTTAATAGACATTAAATTCATGAGATATTTGGAACTAAATTGTTGTAAATTTTCTACGATTTTAGAGATAAAATATTTTGTAATTGTTGGTGTGTTATCCATTAAAGCTCCATTCCACTTATTTCTTTTCTAATTGTTGTAGTTATGGATGAAGAGAATAATTTCTCTAAAAATATCCTCTTCATTTCATTGCATGTGGTGATAGGTGTCGATTGCAATTATAGCTAGTCTTTCTTATAGAATATCTATAGGCCGCATGTAGGACATAACACATCAAATTTCATAGTAATGTGGATCCTCACCTACAAGACCATGAAATGTAGGTAGCAAATGGATTAGTCTAGATTTAAGTTCATAACTAGATGATTATTCTTGTAATTGAGGAACTTGAATATATAATGATTGGTAGCCTACATCTGATGTAACTAGTTCCTTTAAAGTCCTCTCATGATTATTATTGATAGCCATATCAAGATCAGAATGAACCAAAATATTGTTATGTATAAAATGACTACTTAAACTTGTATTTTTTTTTCTCTTAAGTCTTTAGAATATTTTCTCAATCTCAGGATCCAATGGAAGTATTAAATTTGAGTTGGATCTGGTCATACATACAAATAAATCACACTCTCACACTATGCAAAATTGAAAAATTCATGTCTGAAAAATTTTGTTCATGAAACTATGTGACGTTTGAGATTTAAAAACTTGATAAATAATTTTTGACGATAAGAAAACATCCTAGAAATTTTGAGAATTTTTCAATGAGTCTAGCTAAATGGTTAAAATTGAGAAAAATGGCTAAAAAATACTAAAAAATTAGAAATTACATAGTAAATAACTGAAGTTGCCAATTTCAGAGAAAAAAAATATGCTAAAGCATTGTCCCTCTAATCATTGGCCTTTTTCATATGGAATGACCACTTTCTTTTCTTAATGTGGAGTTGTATAGACCAAGTTATGGCTACTACAAGATTTTTCTATGTATATTTTTTCTACAAAGTATTTTTTTAGTTCTGTAAAGTCTATAGTAACTAGACTAAAATAGAAGTTATAAAAAACTTCGATCAGAAAGAGACTTCTAACAATTTTTAATGATTTTTTCAATTTAAGATGAATAGAACAAAAAGCTAGTAATGAAAATTAGAAACAAAAAATTGTGAATGCCTTTATAACAAATTCAATTTTGATGAATTTTTGCGATGATATCAATCCAATTTAATGAAACATGATTATATCCTATGTAAGATTAAATGGAAAGCAAGTCAACTTGGTACCTAAAAACAAAATGTCTAAAAAAAATGGATAAAGATTGTGGAAAATGCATACATCAAGATGCCTAATACTAGATAGAGGCACTTGTAGTGTGTTCGGTCAAAGTAGAATTATAAAATACGAAAAAGAGGTGCAACATGAGGACTCTTAATTGCAGAGTTCTTATGAGATCCGATGCATTAGTGCTAGTAAGATCGCACCTGTCAATTATTGCACAATCAATACCTATATAATCACACCAAACTTCTGATGTCGGACGAGTGGTAGGATCCGTAACAAATAGTTGTTTGAATGAAAAATAGAGTAAAAATTCAAAATTTTGACATAGGCTATGGAAAATTCATACATCAATTTGTCTAGTACTCCTAGAGACACTTGTAGTGTGTTCGATCAGGTTAGAATTGGAAAATACGAAAAAGAAGTACAATACGAGGACTTCGCAATAAGTCACACATCCTAGTACTACTTTCACCCAAGCACGCTTATCTATGAGGACTTAATGGGATTCGGTGCATTAGTGATGGTATAATTACACCTTCCAATTGTTGCACAATGAATGCTTATATGAATTTTAGACTGAGTCTAACTTCCGATATCGGGCAAGTCGTAGGATCCGTAATAGATAGTTTTTTTAATAAAATATTGAGTAAAAAAAATTAAAAATTTTGACAAAATTTGTGGAAAATACATATATCAAGGTGCCTAAAACTGGATAGAGGAACTTCTCAAGTGTTTGGTTAGGCTAGAATTGAAGTACAGGAACAAAAGCTGCAAAATGAGGACTTTGTAGCATATAAACCATTTTAGAACTACTCCCTCACCAAATCATGCTTATGTACAAAGTTCTAATTGGATCCAGCGCATAAGTGTTGATATGATCGCACCTTTCAATTGTTGTGCAATCAATTCCTATATGACTTTCAGACCATACCTAACTTCCCATATCGGGTGACCAGTAAGATCCATAATAGATAGTTGTTTGAATGAAAAATGGAGTAAAAATTCAAAATTTCAACATAGCTTATGGAAAATGCATACATCAAGGTGCCAAGTCAAGGATAGAGGCACTTGTAGTGTGTTCACTCACATTAAAATTGAAAAATAAGAAAAAAGAGGTGACACACGAGGACTTTTAGGGAGGTCACCTATCCTAGTACTACTCTCACAAAAGTATGTTAGTTCTAATGCGATCTAGTGCATTAGTGCTAGTATGATCCCAGCCGCCAATTATTGTGTAGTGAATTCCTATATGACTTTCAGACCACACCTAACTTTCCATATCGGGTGAGAGGAAGGATCCATAATAGATAGTTGTTTGAATGAAAAATAGAGTAAACGTTCAAAATTTCAACATAGGTTGTGGAAAATGCATACATTAAGGTTCCTAGTATTGGACAAAGGCACTTGAAGTGTGTTCAGTCAGGATAGAATTGAAAAATATGAAAAATAGGTGCAACAAGAGGACTTCCCAAGTGGTCACCCTCTTATTATTACTCTCGCCCAAACACGCTTATCTGCGGAGTTCTGATGGGATCCGGTGCATTAGTGCTAGTATGATCGCACCTGCTAATTATTGCACAATCAATTCCATATATGACAATCAAACTGCATCTAACTTACGATGTCGGGCGAGTGATACGATTGATAATAGATAGTTGTTTGAATGAAAAATGGAAAAGAGGTGCAATGCGAAAACTTCCCAAGGGGTATTTGATGTAACTTGATTTTTACTTATAAATAAATGCTAAAACATGTTCACACATGTTTATAATATCTTAAATTAACTTAACTAAGCAAGAAATAGACTTTTAAGAATTTTATAAGCCAAAACTAAAAATTGTATAAAATACTATATTTATACAGTATATTTTTTGTTGTACAGCCTGATAAAGGTCCACTGTTTTATTTGTATATTTTTCTACATGTATAAAAATATCATGATTCTTGTTGCATTGGAAACTTAGCTCATCAAGCTTTTGAAGGGAAGTTGAATCACTCAATTTGGACGAGAATTGGATTTTTGGCACGTGTTTAAAGTGGAGCTTACAGTTGTTGTAGTGCTGGAGTGGGTTCCCTCAAGTTATGGGTTGTCTCAAGTAGTATAAGGCTCATCGATTAGCTGTAACACTTTTGTAATATAAATACTTGATTAAGCATTGTAATTAGTCAGATTTAGCTTAGAGAACATTGTAATCAAGCGCTTAAACTTCCAGCACATGGCTCTCTCCAAGTTAGTTAATTTGATTAAAGCTTCCACTTGTACTTTTGTGTTTTTCATTCAATGAAACTTCTGTCTCTTCGTGTTCTTATGTTCTCGTGCCTCTTCTCACTTTTCTTTCATTTTTTTTTCAATTTTATTCATGGTTTAATCTCTACCTTTCAATCTGGAATTGATGTTGGAACTTTCAATGATTGATAATGCTTAGAGTCAATCTCTCTCTTTGGCTTACTTTGTACTTTGCTTCTTGGTTAAGAGTGAAGGCAAAGATGTGATTAATCACACTGTATGAACGATTGCTTAATTGTTTCAATTGAGTTTTCAAATATAGAGATGGTTGATAGCTAAGATTGGCTTGAGTCTTGTAACTCTACTTCATAGTTTCAGGTTTGCACTTTAGATTCTACATTTATGTTTCTAGCACTTTAATTCATGTATTTTTGAGTTTTAATTCTGTATTGAGTAATTCCTTAGAGGTTCTATGATTCATAATTGGAGAGGAAGGATTCCTTGATATCTTCTTGAGAGTATAAGGCACTTGAATGTCTTTTAAGTGAGTGTGGTGTAGGGATACTTACATAATACAGTCTAGCCTTTCACTTTGAAGTTGATCCAACACCTTCAATCTGATTTTGATTCATAGAATTTTAGTTAGGTAGTTTACTTGCTTTATTTTAATTCAGTTCTTTAGTTAGCTTTAATTCCATTGCATTTTACAATTCAGTTTTGTAGCATATTTATTTCCATTGCTTTTCAATTCATTCTTCCAGTTTTCCAGAATTGTATAGTTCTTGTTCTTCTTTTGGGTCAACTTTCCAGATTTCAACTGTCATTTCAATTCAAGTTGCTTTGCTTTATAGTTCTGCATTTTCTAGCATTTTGATTCAAGGTTTACTTTAATTTGATTTACCATTCACACTTGTAACTACATTTCATGATTCTTAATTCTGTTTTCATTCATTGCTCATAGATATAAACTTCATTTTGCATTGTTATTTCAATTCTAGGTTGCATCTTTACATTTCATTTCCAGAATTCTTTGCTTTAGTTAATTTTGCAATTACTTCTCATTCTGCATTTTACTTCAGTAATCAAAATGCCCCCTATATCTTGTATTCTACACATACGAAAACATCTTTGCACTGAATTCCATCATTCATTCATCTAAACCATCAATTCTTGGAATATCTATTGCATATATTCGTTCTATTCATTGGTACACCTCCTGCAACATTCATTCATCATTGTTGTACTGTTCCAATGCATTATTAAATAGAACCATTCATTGTAGTCCTGCATAATTCATTTCAATCATTCCGTTAGGTTCAAATCATATTCATAACATCTAGAATTCATTTGCAAAGAAAAATAAAATCAAAATAAGTTCATTTACATTCCATTCTACATTCAAAAAATTACTTTAGCATTCATCCAAAAATTTAAATCTCAATATAACATTCATCACGAATTCTATTTATTCCATATCCATTATGAGGGTCCGATTTTAGGTAAACCTTAAGCCCACTTGCTTAGGTAAGGGAGAGATTATAAATAGTCTATTTAACCCTATTCCTCTCATTTTTCACTCTTGTTTTTAGAAAACCCTAATTTTCCTTCTCTCAATTCTTTCCAAAAATTCTCCTTCAATTCTTATCTCTTTGAAAATATGAGAACACTGGGGGAAAGAGCGTGAAGAGTAGATTAATTCTATTTGAATGACACAGAGGCAAAAAAGACTAAGTTAGTCTGTCGTTATAAGACCCGTGGTCCATGTTGATACATCAGGTGCTAGCCTTAGATATCTAAGATCCATACAGTTTTCTAGAAGGCGTCAGTCTTATTTGTGATGTGTGAATTTTATTATGTTAAAGCCTTAGGTAGACCCTTACACTTGCAAGAAATTTTATGCTTATAATTGAATGATTTTATGAATTCCATATGATTTATCTTGTTATTTACATTAGCTTACCCTTTCTATTTGTTTTTGTGGTTTTGTTGATATTGCGATGATCATGTCGTTACACGGGAGCAGATAACAATGCATGTGAAAGTTAAACAATAGCTTCAAGTTTTGCTTAAAGAGCAATTAATTTTGTGCTGAAGAATAATTTTACAACTTTCAATTTATTATGAGTTTTATAGAGGCTTTTTATTTTCAAGTGATAAACTTGAATAAAGTGAATATTCTCTGTGTTTAGATGTTTTATATTTTATGATGTTTTGAAATTATTAATAATTAATGGGTAGATTTTTATTTAGTTATAGATACAAAATAGGTATATTTTTGGTTCGTTACATTAATGGTATTAGAGCATAAGTTCCTGTGTAATAACCTTGGGTAGTGGGTCTGTTTGCTACGTTATGATGCAATAAACTGTACACCCTTAAAGTGACCTAGGGTATTGGGTTTACCTTGTTGGATGAGTATTTTAAAGAAGAAAATAAACTTGATAGAGTATTGAGGGTGTACACTCAAGACTCGGTCAAAGATTATTTTCCCTCTTATAATGTTAGAATTCTTATTGTTTGGTGAAAAAATTGTATTTCTTTCATGGTAGAAAGCTTAGAGTGTTGTTTGATTGTGGAGTGACATACTTGGTTGTATCAAGTGCTTATGTTGATGTGATGAGTTTGTTTATTATGTTTGCTTACCACATTTTTTTTTACGTGCACTTTGAGTGTTTGTGGAATATTTTTTGGTAGGATAAGTGTTTTGTGTAGTTGACTTAATTCTTTTTATCTCTTAGTCAACATGATATTATTTTAGTGTGGACTGGTTATCTTTCAACCATGTCTTGTTAAATTGTGCAAATAAAATGGTCGTCTATGGTGAAGGTATTATGCAATACCCTAACTGTACTTTTACTCGAGAGTTGGAAGATAGGATGAGAGCATCAAACCCCTTTCTCTTTGATTATGATTATAATTTTCGATGACGAAAATTCTTGTTGTTGGGGAGATTGCATCCATACCATTATTTCCTCGATTACTCATTACATTGCTAGATAAAGATTTCACTTTTTCATTGCTCCTAGGATTAGACACTTTGGTTATCCCTATACTACATTAAAGGGGGAAATCAATTATTTGAAAACAAGAAACGCGGCTAAAAAACTTGTTAATCAGTCACTTATCCTATTAATACTTTTGCCCAAGCATGGTTTACTAAGGAATTCTTATAGGATCTATGGATTAGTGTTGTTATGATAGCACCTGCCAATTGTTTTGCAATCAATGCCTATATGACTTTTTGACTGCACCAAACTTCCAATGTCGAGTGAGCGGTAGGATACGTAATAGATAGTTATTTTAATTAAAATTGGAGTAAAATGTCGATATTTTGACATATGTTGAGGAAAAAGCATACATCAAGGTGCCTAGTACTAGATAGAGGCACTTGTAGTGTGTTCGGTCTGCATAGAATTGAAAAATACGAAAAAAAGGTTCATCATGAGGACTTCCCAAGAGGTCACCCATCATAGTATTACTCTCGTCCAAGCATTTTTAACTATAGAGTTCTGATCGGATCCAAAACATTAGTGTTGGTATGATCGCACTTACCAATTGTTTTGATATCAATGTCTATAAGACTTTCAGACCACACCTAACTTCCGATGTTCGACAAGTAGTTGGATTCATAAAAAATAATTGTTTAAATGAAAAAAAAAATTAAAAATTATTGTAGTGTGTTCGGTTAGACTAGAATTGAAAAATACGAAAAAGAGGTCCAATACGAGAACTTCCCAAGAAGTTACACATCCTAGTACAACTCTCGCCCAAGCACGTGTAACTGCAAAGTTCTGATGGGATTCAGTGTATTAGTGCTGGTATTGTAACACTTGTCAATTGTTGCACAATCAATGCTTATATGAATTTCGAATAACACCTAACTTTTTATGTCGGTCGAGCGGTAAGATCCATAATAGATAGTTGTTTGAATGAAAACTAGAGTGAAAATTCGATATTTTGACATAAGTTGCAGAAAATGCATATAGTAAGGTGCCTAGTATCGGATAGAGGCATTTGTAGTGTGTTCGGTCAGGCTAGAATTGAAAAATTAGAAAAAGAGGTGCAACACGAGGACATCCCAAGAGACCACCCATCCTAATACTACTCTCGCCCAAGCACGGTTAACTTCGTAATTCTGATGGGATCTGGTGCATTAGTGCTAGTATGATCGCACCTGCCAACTGTTGTGCAATCAATGCTTAGATAACTTTCGGACCTCACCTAACTAACGATGTCGGATGGGCGATAAGATCATAATATATAGTTGTTTGAATGGAAAACGAAGTAAAAATTTGAAATTTTGACATAGGTTGCGGAAAATGCTTACATCAAGGTGCCTAGTATCGAATAGAGGAACTTGTAGTGTGTTAGGTCAGGCTAGAATAAAAAACTACGAAACAGAGGTGCAACATGAGGACATCCCAATAGGTGACCCATTCTAGTACTACTCTTGCCCAAGCACGTTTAACTGCGGAGTTCTAATGGGATCCAATGCATTAGTGTTGGTATGATTGCACCTACCAGTTATTGCGCAATCAATCCCTAGATGAATTTTAGACCGCACCTAACTGTCAATGTCGAGCAGCGGTAGGATCCATAATAGATAGTTGTATGAATTGAAAATAGAGTAAAAATTTAAAATTTCGACAAAGGTTGCAGAAAATGCATACATCAAGGTGCCTAATACCGAATATAGGCACTTGTAGTGTGTTTGGTCAGGCTAGAATTAAAAGATACGATAAAGAGGTGCAACACAAGGACATCTCAAGATGTCACCCATCCTATTACTACTCTCGCCGAAACCAGAAAAACAAAGTTTGCCTTGAATTATGACAAGGAAAAAGTTCTGAATTATATCATGACTTGAGCAAAGCTCAAGTGTGGGGTATTTATATACAAAAATAGATTGAAAAATAATTAGATCAATATTGTTGGAAAGTTAAAGAAATCAAAAGAAAGAAAAGTAGTACAAGAAAAAGCTACAAAATGATAAATCAATACCAAAGGCAAAAGAAAAATCAAAGTAATATGGGACTAGAAGCATTCCCACACTTATGCATTATTTAGAGTTCAAGCTTTTGTTGTCAAAATTCCAATTTAAGCCTTGCATTCCCTTTTATTTATCCTACCTGAAAATTTAACCTTAACCTTATTACAAACTATTTATAAGTCCTTTTGATTTTTGGGATGCATGGTAATTAAGGAAATTGAAATTAGAATCTACTCAAGCCTATGATAACAATTTACATTTTGAATGCTTGAGAGGAAACAACACCATGCAAACAATAAGAGAGCAAAGAAAGAAACACCTATCCAAGTAAGGATTCTCAAGTGAGTTGGAATCATTCATATTTAAATTATGGGAGTTTCTTCTAAATGAAAAAATTACATTCTGAATTACATTGACTTAAATTACATGAAGAAAGGATGATGTTTGCATAAGCTCAGTTTAAAGAGCTCTAGTTTTTATCCATGTTGTTGCATCATTCATCTTTGCCCAGGAGTGCAAATGTTTAAGTATGAGGTATTTGATATAACTCAATTTTTGCTTGTAAATAAATACTAACACAGGTTCTAACATGTTTATAATATCTTAAATTAACTTAATTAAGCTAGAAATGGATTTTTATGAATTTAGAAGTTAAGATTAAAATTCGTATAAATATACAGTATAAATACAATATTTTATTATTCTATTGTATAACTTGAGAAAGGTTCACTGTTTTATTTATATCTACAGGCATCCAAAAATCATGATTTCAGTTGCATTGGAAACTAGACTCAATAAGCTTTCATTTGGAAGTTGAATCGTGCAATTTGGAGCTAAATTGGATTTTTGGCACGTGTTCAAAGTAAGGCTAACTATAGTTGTAGTTCAGGAAGAGTGTCTCTCAAGTTATGGGCTGCCTCAAGTGATCTAGGGTCCGTCCACTAATTGTATCACTTTTGTAGTATAAGTAGGTGATTAAGCTTTGTAATTAAGCAGAATTGGCATAAAGAACGATTCATTTTGGCACTTAGAATTCTAGATACATGGCTCTCTCATTTTCAGTTAATACGGTTAGGATTCTCTCTTGTGTTCATCTTTTCTCTTCATGAAAATGTTATAGTTCTTGAGTTTTCTTTGTTCTTGTGCCTCTTCTCATTGTTCTTTCATTTTACTTTCATCTTAATTCATGTCTTGAAGCTGTGAAAGAAAAATCTTCTTGTTACACAATGCTTAGAGTTGATTTCTCTCCTTGACTTACTTTTTAATTGCTTCTCGATTGAGAGTGAGAACAAGGTTGTGATTCTTCACATTTCTTAAACGTTAATTCAATTGGTTAATTGAGTTTACAAATGGAGAGTTGATTAGTATCTAAGATTGGCTAAAACTTAGAATTTTCTTTGACTGTTTCGTGTTCTATAGTTTTCTTTCTTTTAATTTCAATTTCAGCAATTCTAATTTCGTTTAAGCTGTTTCTTGATTCTGTACTTGAGTAGTTTCAAGGATATTTCATAGTTTGTAATCAATGAGGAAGGATTCCTTAGTATCTAGTCAAGATCATAGAGTACTTAGATGTCTTTCGAGAGAACATATTGTAAGATGACTTGCACGACTTGCATGAAGTGTTTTAGTTTTATGTTCTTTATTTGATCTAGCACCTTTAAGTTGGTTTTGATCTGTGAGATTCTAGTAGATAATCTCTTTGCTTCTAGATTACTGTTTTCAGTCTTAGAAGTTTAAATCATTTTGGTTTCATTTTTTATTTTGCATAGTATAATTCTCATTCAATGAATTAGCCATTTTCCAGATTTGCATAGTTAATGTTCTTGTTTTGGTAATTTTTCCAAATTTTGAATTTTCATTTGAATGCTAGTAGTTTTGATTTCTGGTTCAACAGTCTATAACATTTTAATTCCAACTTTTATGTGATTCAATTTGGCCATCATGCACTACATAATTCTAGCTTAGTTGCATTCATTAGCTTAGGATTGTGAATTTCGTATTACTTAACATTTTAGATTTGAGAATCTTTCATTTCATTCAATTCTGCATTTTGTTTCATTTCTGCATTTCAGCAAGCAAATTAAACCCCCCTCTACAATCTAACTTCCATTCATCCACTCATTCATCCATATAACTTCTCTAATGATACAACATCTACATGCCATAAAAAGCATCACTGATCCATCCATCAAAATAGAAAAACCAAATTAAATCACATTCATCATCATAACATTCATTCATTCCAACAGTTATCAGCTTCATTCATCATCAATTCATTTCTAATTTCATGACATTGCAACATCAATTCTATTCTCAAAAATCTTAAAAACAGTTTCACATATTCCCTTGCATTTAGAAATTGTTACATTCATTCATTCTTGCACTTTTATATGTTTCATTATTTGTATTTACTTACCATTTTGTCATTTATAATAATTTGGACTTATTTTGAATAAATACTTTAATTCTATATATTTTCTAAATTTACCTTTATTTACTATTTTTGTCATAATTTCTCTCTCTCTCTCTCTCTCTCTCTCTCTCTCTATATATATATATATATATATATATATATATATATATATGCTTTGGTTAATTTTGTTTTAATGGATTCCTTATTTTCAGGACTTCAACTTTCATATATGAATTATTATTGTATTTGGAGTTTAGAGTTATTTTCTAGGATTTTTGTATAGATAGAAACATTGAAATTTTTTATACGGGATTACATTTTTGTATTTGAACTTATAAGGCCAATTTCGATCCATTGTTAGGTTAATTTGTTTTCATCTTTTAGGACTTATAAATACATGTTTAAGAGACACAATTCTACAATTTAAAAAATTTTACAATTTATAATTTTACATTGCAGAATTTTAGTTTTAGAAAGTTTAAAGTTTAGAGAGAATTTTCAAATTATAAATTTTTCTTTTTGGAGTTCTCTCTTCTCTCTTCTCTTTATTTTTTCGTTTTCTTCTTTATATTTTTGAATTACTTTACATTTTTATGAAAGGCTAATCCTTTACTTCAATCTATAAGTTGAAGATCATACGAATTGTGAAATTATGTT
Source organism: Macrotyloma uniflorum (assembly GCA_016859785.1). NCBI lineage: Eukaryota > Viridiplantae > Streptophyta > Magnoliopsida > Fabales > Fabaceae > Macrotyloma > Macrotyloma uniflorum. Next base: position 1,489,229 of record BDMB01000038.1, read on the forward strand.
TCATACAAATCAATCTACACATGCTCTAAGTTTTTTCTTTCTTTCTTTCTCTAATGCACAAAATTGCATTTTATGATTATGATTTTCTTTGATATGTTTTAGAATTCATATTAGATTTCGATTGATATTTAATTTGATACCTAGTTATGAAATAGATTGGATAATTATTCAATTTGACTTATAATTGTTCAAATTTGGATCAGTGTTATCTTATTACAATGATATTCCATTTTTCTTATACATCTAAAATTTTTATATTGATATTTCAATTCTGTTTTTTACAATTTCAATTTTTTTTTACATTCAATTGGAATTTAATTTCCTACATCTTACTTTCTTGCACTTTAATTTCATGCATTTTAGAATTCATGCGTTTATATCCCCAATTTAATTTGTATTATTTTATGTTGAAAGAACATTAGAGATTGAATGCAAAACTTGATATGTGTCCTTATGATTTGGTCTTGGTTGTGTTCTATATTGCAAAATTTAGAAAAAACTTATTTGATTGTCATTCGACAATGGTGAAAAATCACCTATCAGGTTACAAATATAACTTTATATAAAATAAGATTTGAAAAGTTTGATGGTAGTTAGGTTTATAAGGAAGGAGATAGGCATGAGGATATTACTAGGATAAAAATTTCTCAAAATGAACAAGAAGAATTTTTTAATAAGATTATAGATTATGCACCTCCACCTTACCATGACACTCTTATATCTTTATACAAGCAGTTCATCCTTAGCTACATGGAGTATCTAAAAAGAGTTCAACATGCCCATCATGAGATATGTATTGGAAGATCCACACACAAAGAATGACCTAGAACTCATTCAGGCACAATTAGTTGAGATCTATGTAGAAATTGAGCAGGGAGATGATGATGAAGATGAAGATGAGAACTATTAGATTATAGGTTATATTGTATAAGTGTATTGTTATATATATATATATATATATATATATATATATATATAATTTCTCTTTGATTGATTTTGCATTTAATATGTTTATTGCCTTTTATTCACTTGCCTTATAACTTCTTATCATGAAGGCACTTTATTTGTTCTTTAGTTTATCTGATAATGTCAAAAGGGGAGAAAGGGTTGCCAGTTATTTTGTAGGTGTAAGACATGGCAGATTTGACTTACAATGTTACTTAAGTTGTCTTTCATCAAATAGGAGGATTTTGATGATGATGTTGGGATGTTCTAACCTCTTTCATTGAATTGGAATGATTTTTGGAAAGATAATTCAAGCTAATAGGTGAAGACTATATGAGCAATTTGATAGTTTAGGTGTTGAAGTCTTAACTAGTGTGTAAATCTAGTTGTTAAGTTGTAGAAAATGTATAATTGCATGATTCTATGTAGTGAATTGATTTTAATATTGATTAATTGATTAAAAGTGATACTATATATGATGAAACGCTTAATTAATGGTTGGAATAACTTTTGGAATATTTTAGCATATTATATTTACTTTTTGATCTATTAATTTTATTTAAAATCAATTTTGCGGAACATGACTCTTTATATTAGTCCATTAAATCATGTTTTTAATCTATTAAAATTATTAAGATTAACAATTTTAGTGATGTATAATATCGATTTAACAGGTTAAATTGTTCCAAAAATTTCCTTTTAACTATTTTAAATGGTTAAAATAGATTTTAACTAATTATAACCATTCTTTTAAATAATTAGCTCCCTTATGAAAATAAAGTGAGTTATTACAAATATATTTTTATCTTTCACAAAGTCATATGAGCTAGAGAAAACGAAAATTTTCACATTTTTTTTTTCTAAAAATATGCAAAATCTGTGTTGACTTAAAACTATTGTTCTAGGGTAAGATAAACCTTAATGGATCTTTTGAGCTGCAAATCAAGTAGGTTGATGAGATTGTACTATTTCTTTTCTTTGTTTCCTATTTTGGGCTATGTTCTTGACCAAGGTGGTCTAGATTACTCTTGTCATAAGATTTCACAATAGTCTTAAGGATCTTGTGCGGTTCAAGATCAATGGGTGTTCTTAATTGTATTTTTAGTTTTCAAATAGGGTTCTTATAAAAATTAAAATAATAGTGAGTGTGCTTAATTAGGGTGATTAGGCAAAACTAAATGTAATTCTTTATGACTAAACTAGTATAATGACTAAACTAGTATAATTTCTTGTATACCATTTTTAATTCCATTAATATTTTGTGGTTTTAAATTGAATGTTTAAAACATTTCTTATTAAAATTAGAATCGTGTTCTTAGATTAATTGTCAATTCTAAAAGTTGTTTGAAAAATTGTTTGAGAAATTGATATATTCAATTCAACCCTGCACCCCACCGTGTCGAACATAGATCCCATTAATATCCTTCACCTAATGGAGTTAAAATCTTAGTCAAGAGTATCTTATTACATACCCTCTTTGTAAGTGTTTTTCTATAATCTTTCCTTAAATACTATTTTTTTTGTAACCAAGACATATAGTTAAGAATACTCATACTTCTTTGAAGGAGAGATTAAGAACGGATAACAAAGAGTAACTTGGTGTACTCATTGTAGACAGGATTGACTTGGTGTACTCATTATAATTAAGAGTGACTTGGTATACTAATTGTAGTTAATAAAGTAGTGAAGATAATTTTCATAATCAAGTCAATTATAATAGAACCCTTTAAGAATTTAAAAAAAAAAAAAAAAACTAAACATAACTCAAGAATTAAAATAAACATGTATAACTCGAGTTTTTTTTTTCTTTTTATATTATATATATATATATATATTTATTTATTTATTTATTTAGATCAAGTACCAATTATTCAAACAAAAAAATTTAGACTCTTTTTAAGTCCACCTTCTATTTATCTTCATCTTCTAGAATCAACATATTCTTCACATAAAATATGAAACAAGTATAGTAATAAGCACGGTCCAATGTAAAGATCAATTTGAAAATAAACATTGAATTAAAATAAAATTAAATTAAAAAGTGAAAAAAAAATTAGGCTAGATTTGGATGAGGTTTCCACGTCACTTGAAGGAGACTTTTTAAGATAAGTGATAAACAAATTTTTATTAAATTTAACAGTCAAGATAAAATTCAAAGAAGGTTAAAGAATACTCCCATAAGAGCTTCCTCATTACTGAAATCTGTATAATATCCAAAGTAATTTACAAATGGAGGTGTCTATTTATATGCACCTTGCATTTGCAAAAGTCACGTTAAATAGAATTTAAAGTGAAATAAAAAATTACAATTTAAATTTAAATGAGTTAAGAAAAGTGCCAACACATGATAAATGAGTGGCATTGGCAGGTTACCTCCATTAGGTACATGGTCCATGTGAGTTACACATTCCTTGCCAAGCATGTGCTTCATATAGCTTCTAATTCATGACTTATATATACCCTTGATGTGGAACCCAAACTTCTCCAATAAAAATCGCTCAAGCTTCTCTAAAAATAGGGCAAATTTGACTCTACAAAAGAAGATGCACAATCAAAATGAGAAAGAAAAGAGATAAATATGTGTATAAGAAGATCTTGTCTTTTCTGTGAGAAGTGAAGTTCCACATTGGGGGAATATTACTTGGGTGTTTGCTTTTACTCCTATATAAGGAACATAGTATTTTTCTTTGAAACTCAACCCCAGTCACTTCGTTTCTTTTCTATTACTTTAGTGTTAGGGAGGAAAAGTAAGAGAGGAAAATTAGTTCTTCCTTTAAAGTTCTCTCAGTAGTTTAATTGTTCTCTCCTTTGTTTCAAGAGAGAGTGTCGTTGTTTCCTCCTTGAATTTAGAGAGAGGGTGACATTATTGTCTATCATCGTTGTTTTCTCATCTTTATTTTAGTTGTGTGTGCTTATGCTATACTCTGATACCCAACATTTTCATGCTTTTTGTCACCCTTCTAGGTATAATACACTCTTACTCTCTTTCCTTATTATTCATATACTCATCTTCTTTCCCCTTTAGATATGATCCACAAATTAATAAATTCTAAATCATTTTTTCATTAGATATGATCCACAAATTAATAAATTCTAAATCATTTTTTCATTAAGAGTTTTAAAAGTATGTTCTTAATCTCACATCTTCATTATCTCGTTCAAAAGTACAACCATTATATTAAAATTATTTCATAAATCATCTATAAATACTTAGTTAATCCATTAATCCATGAAAATTCTTTTCACACAAATTATTAAATCTTTTTGAAAAAAAATGTTTTAAAATGTGTAGGTGGAGTTTTCGTCTAAAGACATCCTTCAACCAATTTATCATCTGAGAGTTGTTGCACAAATGGAAAATACATGATATCATAAAACATGAGCTTTTTCCAAGAAAAAAGGTACATTTTGTTGGCAATCATGTTTCTAATGTTTTCCAAATGCTAGCACCAATTGCAATTAAACGAGTCCAAGTAGAAACTTATTCTGTACAGTGAATAAAGTAGCATTTACTAATAGATGAAAATGGATGGCTCATTGCAGCAACAAGATTTTCCATTTTAGAATATAGAAACCTCATAACTTTGGAGCAATTCTTGGACTATCCCAGTCTGTGACAACATGGTCACGAGTTATCTCCTTGAGTGAACGGCAACCACATAGTGCCATAGTTAGTTCAAACTCATCACGAAGCAATGCAAGTACTTTTCTCACCCCAGCCTCACCATCAGCAGCCAATGAAAACAACACAGGTCTACCAATCTGAAATTTGAGATGAAAGACAAAGATTTAAATAGCAGGAATGCATGGGGATTAGATACACTATTTTAGATCTTCTTCCTCTAATGGAATACTAATAAACCAATTTCATAAAAAAGCATATTCCACAAGCTTCTTTGGCATTTATGACAAGTCTATATTCTCTGAAAATTTCTAAGTCATGTACTTCTATGTGGAACTTAGGAACTACTACTATGATGCTTATATGCTTGAGTAACGCAAAACAAGTACATATTCGGTAGTTAAGCATTCATAAGTTAATTTGCTATGATGGTGATCAATCATTCATGTACTCACGAATACACCAGCTGCTCCAAGAGCTAGTGCTTTAAAAACGTCTGTTCCTCGACGAACTCCACCATCTAGAAAAACTGGAATCCTTCCTTCTGCAGCTTTAACTACCTATTCAAGTCAAGCAACCAATATTTCCAATATGTTAAAAGTGAAAGTTATTCAATATAACCCAAATATTAAAAGAGAAGAATGAAAATGCAATTATGATGAACAAGGAAGCAGGCAATGAAAAGGAGTTTTGCAATGTCTCAAACATAGCAGCTTAAAGTTTTAATGCTTAATGCATGATTAACAAAAATCAAACAAAGAATTATAGTAACTCAATATTTTAAGACTACTTTTATTTATATTGTGACCTATAGATACGAGAAAAGAATAATTGAAAATAGAAAATAATTACACTTATTACTTTGAAAATAAATAAGAAATAAAACTACCTATGAAAAAATCTTAATCCATTAATTCTTATAATAAAAACTTATAACAATTGGAACTTTAACAGATAATAGATAATGAAACATATTTTTAACACTCCTCCTTTATCGCTAGTTATTGACTTCAAGTTTTTTTCTCTTTTGAAATCTCTCTTTTGGAAGCGCCTTTGTGATTATGTCTATCATATTCTAACAAAATTTCACCTTTTTTTTATGAATTTCTCTAAGAAAATAGAACTTGATATTAAAGTGTTTAGTCTTTCCATGAAAAATTGAATAATTAGAAATTATAATTGTTGTTTGATTATCTACCAACATCTTAGTTGAATCTATATGAACTACTTGTAGATCAACTAGAATTTTCCTTAACCATAAGACTTGAGTAACAACTTCATTAAGAGCTAAGAACTCTACTTCTGCAATTGACTGTACCACAATATATTGCTTTTTTGAAGTCCAAGAAAATACTCAAAAACCAAATGTAAAACAATAACCAAAGGTGTTTTTCATATCATCCTATGAATCTCCCTCATCACTATCAGAAAAAACTATAGGAATTAAATTTTTTATTATACTTGAACCAAATTTCATAATTAAGCATATGTTCACATATCTTAGCACACATTTAGTAGTTTGGACATACATTTCACTTGCACAATGTCTAAGTCTCTTCTCTTCATATTCTCTTTTTAGTTCAACCGATTAAACCAGGTAGGAAAAGTTAGCATGAGTCGAGTTAGGTCACGACGAACCAAATCGAATCATATTATAGGTTGGTCAAGATATTAAAGGTGGGTCAGGACAACTTGGACATATTCAAGACAAACCCAAACTCGATCGTGGACCCAACTCAGCTTAGACCTAATCTCGGACATGGCCTGATCCAAACCTAGACTCGAACTCAAACCTGGACCCAACACTGAATGGACATAGGCCAAGAGCCGACCCAAACTGAGATGCGACCCAAACCAAACCTAGCACCCCCAAACCTACATTTAGTTGAAATACCTGCAGCCTTTTTGTGCTGCAAAAGCAAGAACGAATCAAATTGTATCAAGTGTAGCAATAGCAAATGCTTAAGAGAAATCAACTCCACATACTTAAGCGTATACCTTCACTACAACTTTGGACATGCACTTATTAATGGAACCATCTGCATAGAGTTTGGTTCAAAACACCCATTTAACACCATTAATATTTTTGTGTTAGGGTCCACAAACCAATTCCAAAGTTTGTTTCTTTCCAATCATGTTAAGTTTCTCTAGCATTGCAATAGTTCATTTTAGATCCTTTTTTACTTCAAAAAAATCTACAAGTTCTAATAGAGCAACATTACACCTTTCATAAATATTAGAATATAATTTGGTTCTTTAAATAAGTGGAGCATCAACATTTTTTATCTTCTTTAAACAAAATATTTTCATGTTTCTTAAACGAAAAATTAGAAACACGCTTCCCTTCATCTTTTTCATAATTTTATTGTTTATCTTCAGCAGCATAGACATTTCTACTTATAAGAACCTTACCAGATTGTGATTGGAAGACTCTATAATCTTTAACAGTTGTACTATAGCTAATGAAAATTTTTGCTTCTACCTTTCTATCTAGCTTATCTCCTTTAATCTTTGGAACATTAGTAAAAAGAATAACATTAGTAAAAAAAATACAACTAAAAACTTTGAAATTTTTTATAAGGGGTTTATAGTCACACCATGCTTCATAAGGAGTTTTTCCTTACACTATTTTTGTAGGAAGCCTGTTTAAAAGAAAAACAACAATATTTGCAACTTTAGCTCAAAACTTCTTAGGAAGTCCTTTCTCATGTATCATACATTTAGTCATCTCCCTTATCGTTTTGTCCTTTCTCTCATTCATTCCATCTCATTGAGGAGTGTATGGAGTCGTAACTTGGTTCTCAATCTCATCCTCTTCACAAAAGATATTAAATTAATCAAAGGTGTAGTCTTTTTCATTATCAAATCTTAAAACATGAATTTTACAACCAAATTGATTTTCAATCCAAGCCTTGAACCTCAAAAACAGTCTTGTAACTTCAAAATTAAATCTCACGAAATAGATTCATCATATTCTTGTAAAATCATCAAGATAATGCAGTATCTACTTTTCAGGTTGAGGTCCTCTAAAGTCTATGTGAATCAATTATAGCTTTTGTGATGCTCTCCAACTTTAAAGACAACAATGGAATCTTGTATTGTTTCCCATATTGACATGCACTACAACTACTTAAATGATCTTCCAATGATGTCAAGCTTTTCACAATATCGTGCTTCCATTAATTGAGCTTAAAACAACAACTTGCACCTTTTCCATTAGATCTAAAAAGTAGCTTTTTTCCTTCATTTTGATCTTGAATAGATATTGTCCCCGTATGTCTTTGATCAAACACATTTTGTCTTCACTAACTATTTTTGTAGCTAAGTAACTTCCAATTGAAAGTGTCCTTCCCTTTCATACTTAAGCACTCTCCATTGCGAATCCATTGCGAATTCTGACTTTCGAAATAATTATTCTATCCAACTCCTTGAACTCTTATCATAGGTCACATGATTTTTGCATCCACTTTTAGTCAAGCAACTTTCACTATTCTTATAAGTGGAAAGGTAGGATTTGTAAATAATTGCTCCTCCTTTTGTTAATCTGGCACTTGAGCCTCAGTTTGAGACTGCATTTTGCTCTAGTAAATTGATTATAATTGTTACGATGTACATTGGGTATGATTCCTCTTTCCACAATGTTGACAAGAAGGATGACTTGAATCTTCTCCATTACCATCTTTATTAGAATTTTCTCTTTGCACAAAGTTGTTTCATGAAGCCTTCTATAAATAAGATCAATTTTATTTCCTTATTTAGGTACAACATTTATAAGTAGGATTATTTCCCTTATTTTCAGGTTTATCTCCTTATACTCTATTTATACATTTTTTGTATTTTTTCCAAATCAGAAAATATACATCATATTTTCCACACTTTTTTCTTTCTTTTGTAACCATGACTCAGCTTTTGTTTGGTCTGTAAAGCATCTTCAATTATGTCTTCTACCCTCATGAGCCTTCTTTGTTCTTAGGCTTGCAAAACATACAACAATTCTACCAAAATGATGTTTTATAAATCATTGAAATTTTCCAAAAAAGAAATAGTGGATTCAAATTTCTTAGGAATATACAAGGAAATTTTGCACTATCCTTGGATCAGAAATATTTAGAAGTCTACTAAAATATTTTCACTATTTTTTACTCCTTCATCTGCATCGCAAACTCCCTTACTAAATTCAGCTCTTACATTCCTTTGATTCTCTCATTGTTTTTATACTCTTATTTGATTAACAGTCTCCCAAATATCACTTACATTAAGAAAAACTTCCATTTTGACTATCGATAGGTGATAATTCTCATTCTCACCCAAAAATTGGTAGTATTAGGTGAGTTATCATATTGCATTTTCAACTCTTATGTAAGTATTTAGGTGTTTGGTGATGAAACTCTCAACCTTACCAGGGAACAAATAACACTCTGATTACCAATTGTAGAACTCAAAATATTTTAAGGTTGAAAACTGCTGATACACTGTTATTCACATTGATAATGTTTAAATAAAAAAAAAAAATATAATTGGGAATTAAAAGTAATTACCCATTACGTTGAAAAGAAATCAGAGATAAAAAGTCTTAACAACCCATCTACAACTATAATAAAACTTATAACAATAGGAATTCTAATAATTCTCTAATAAACTGTAATAAACTCCAATAATATATACTGAATTATATTTTCAACGAGATGGATAGTACTAGAAGTGGTATATTTCTATTTGAATTAACAAAAAAAAAATCATAAATGATTATAATGCAGTACCTCTTCCAAAGCTGTAATAGTTGCTGGGACATAGTCAAGTTGGCGAGCTCCGTGATTGGAAACAATGATTCCAGCAGCTCCAGCTTGTAAGGCTATCCTCGCTACATTAATAGCATAGGATATTGAATTAGATTGTAGATTAAGAAAGCGGTCCTAACCGATAGTAAAAATTAATTATTTATTTAATAAATCCTGTGGTTTTTCTTTCCAATTTTGTATGTTTCTATAACTTTTCAGTTTTGCTTCAATTTTATTTCTATACCTTTTGTGCATATAAAAAACTATAAAATGTTATAAAATGGCTAATGCAATCATTTCTCTCTAATCCCTTCTTATTTTATTTTAAGTCTCTACATTTGGTATCAAAGCTCCACAAGAGACCTAATCGTGAGTAAACAAAAATGTCAAAAAAATTCAAGCAACTAACTATTCTAAAATTTGATGGTCATTATAGCCATTGGTCAATGATGATGAAAAACTTTTTGAGTAACAAAAAGTTGTGGAGTCTTGTAGACGAAGAGATACTGCCAATTGGAACCGCATCAATGAGTGACACAAAGAAAAAGCGTGGAAGAAGTCATGCTTAAGGATTTGAAGGTTAAAAATTTCTTATTCCAAGCTATTGATAGAGAAGTTTAGAGACAATTCTTGACAAAGGCACTTCGAAGGAAATTTGGGTGTCAATGCGGCAGAAGTTCCAAGGTTCCACAAAGGTAAAGAGGACACAATTTCAAGCTCTAAGAAAAGAGTTTGAACTGCTTGCTACGAAAGGAGAGAAGGTACACACCTTTCTGGGAAGAACCCTCAGTATAGTGAACAAGATGAAATCAAATGGTGAAAACATCACCATGGAGCAAAGTAAGGTAGTTAGTATCATTGACTTCTAAATTCAATTATGTTGTATGTTCGATAGAGGAGTCAAATGATTTAAGCATCTTAACCCTTGATGAACTCCATGGAAGTCTTCTTGTTCATGAACAAAGGATACAGGAACATCAAGTAGAGCAACAGGTGTTGAAAGTTTATCATGGTGACAGTTCTAGACAAGGAAGAGGAGGAAGAGCCTTCTCTAGAGGTGGCAAAGGAAGAGGACGTGGAAGGCGGTCCCTAAACAAAGCAATTATTGAATGTTTTAAGTGTCATAAGCTTGGACATTTTCAATATGAATGTCCAAAATGGGAGAAAAAGGCAAATTATGTAGAGACGGAAGAAGAAGAGGAACTCTTGTTGATGTCACACATGGATCTGCACCAAACCAGGCAAAAGGAGGTCTGGTTTTTGGATTTAGGATGTAGCAACCACATGACAGGTAACAAAGCTTGGTTTTCTAATTTAGAAGAAGGTCTTTGCCAAACTGTGAAATTAGGGAATGACATGACAATGGATGTGGTAGTAAAAGGAAGTGTAAGAATGCAAGTTAATGGTATTACTCAAGTAATTTCAGATGTCTATTTTGTTCTTGAACTTAAGGATAATTTTCTTAGCTTAAGACAACTTCGAGAAAAATGATTGACAATCTTGATTCAGAATGGAACATGTAAAGTATTTCACTCTAGGAAGGGCTTATTCATGCAAACTAATATGAGTGGTAATAGAATGTTTTATATATTAGCCACTACAGCACCAAAGGAGACCATGTGTTTACAAACAGAATTAGAGACAGCAAAGTAAGCACACCTATGGCACTACCGGTTTGGACACCTTAATCACAAGGGAATCAACACACTTTCAAAAAAACACTTGGTAACGGGCTTACCAAATATGAAGTTCCCAAAGAAGACGTGCATATCTTGCTTGATTGGAAAACAACATAGAAGATCAATTCAAAAACAAAACACATGGAGAGTCTAAAAAAACTACAACTCGTACATGCTAACATATGTGGTCCTCTCAAGCCCTCCTCAAACAACAAAAAGAGGTATATTTTAAGCTTTATAAATGACTTAGTTTGGACTTATTTCTGCCATGAGAAATCTAAAGCATTCCAAAAATTCAAGAACTTCAACATTAGTGTTGAAAAACAAGTTAGTGAACACATTGCTTGCTTGAGAACGAATAGAGGAGGTGAATTCACCTCATATGAGTTTGAAGAATTCTGTAAAAATCAAGGCATTAGAAGACAATTAACAACGGATTATACTCCTCAACAAAACGGAGTCGCTGAGAGGAAAAATAAGACGATTGTGAATGGTGTGAGGGTTGTATTAAAGAAAGACAAGTTCCGAAGGTATTTTGGCCAGAAGGTGTGAAATGGTGTATGTACAAAATTGATGTCCAACTTCAGCAATAGAAAATACAACTCTGGAAAAAGCATGGAACAGTATGAGGCCTATAGTGACATATTTTAGAGTCTTCGGGTGTGTCATATACCAAATCAAAGAAGAACCAAGCTTCAAGATAAAAGTAAGGTGTGTGTTTTCTTAGGAATTAGTGATGAATCAAAAGCTTACAAATTATTTGATCCTGTTTCCAAGAAAATCATTGTAAGTAGAGATGTGGTGTTTTAAGAAGAGAGAAGTTGGGATTGGGGCAGAATTGATGAAGAAAGGAAAGCTGATACATTAGTATGTGAATATGAAGAAACAATCTTGAAGAAGAAGAGGTTGAGCAAGAAGAAAATGAAGATGATGGTAGCAGCTCAAGTGGATTAGATCACCCACATGTGAGGAAAATGACACTGATCAAGAAAATCTCATGATGTTGATGACTGAAAGCGAAAATGATTCATTCTCCTTCGAAGAAGCACACAGAAGCATAAAATGGAGCTAACAGAGCAGAACAACACATAGGAGCTAACAGATCTACAGAAAGGAGTCAAGCAAATTGGAGTTAAGTGGGTTTTCAAAACCAAACTCAACGAAAATGGAGAAGTATAAAAGAAAAAAGCAAGATTGGTGGCAAAAGGATATGCACAACAATATGGAATAGATTACACAAGTTTTTGTGCTAGTGGCTAGACTTGATTCACCAGAAGGGTTTATCGAAAGAGGAAAAGAAGACAAGGTTTACAGATTGAAAAAGGCATTGTATGGCCTTAAACAGACACCAATGGCTTGGTACAACAATATAGAAGAAGCATATTTTACACGTGAAGGATTTGAAAAATGTTCCAGCGAGCACACATTATTTACCAAGAAAGAAGGAAGTAACACACTTATTGTTAATCTTTATGTAGATGATCTTATCTTTATGGGAGACAATAAGAGTATGTGTGATAAATTCAAAAACTCAATGATGAGAGAATTTGGTATGTCTGACTTGGGAAGGATGAACTACTTTCTAGGAATTGAAGTTATATAGAATGAAGTTCGAATAGTTATCTGCCAAAGAAGATATGCTAGAGAAGTCATTGAAAAATTTGGCGGAAGTAGATGAGACAGGATCCTGTTATTCCTGGAACACAATTATCAAAAGATGAGACAGGAGATGGAGGAGTAGATGTCACCATGTTTAAACAAGTAGTTGAATGTCTTATGTACCTCACAAACACTCGACCAAATTTGATATATGGAGTAAGCCTGATTAGTAGGTTCATGGCAAATTCAAACTCATCTTTGGCTTGCAGCAAAAAGGATTTTTAGGTATATAAAAGGAACTATTGAATTTGGTATACTCTACAAAAGAGGTAGTAGAAATGCAAGTCTTGTATCTTATATAGATAACAACTATGCTAGAGATTTGGATGATCGGAAGGACATGGACGAAGCAAACACATAGGGACTTAATAAATTATGGAATTGTCAAGCTGAGTTTTTGTACCTCTGAAGAACATAATGACAAAGTCTCTCAAATTGGAACAATTTGTGAAATTCCGTTGGATGTTTGGAGTAATTGATGCAGTTGAAGTTTAAGCCCAATACCAAAAGCATTAGCTTAAGGGAAGGAATGATAGTCAAAATTAATTATTTATTTAATAAACTCTGTGACTTTTCAGTTCTATACTGTGACTTTTTAGTTTTGTTTCTATAGGTTTCTGTGCGTGTAAAATACTATAAAATGTCTAGTTTCTCATTGACTAATCATTTCTATCTAGTCCACTTCTGATTTCATTTTAAGTCTCTATACTAACAAGATATAGTATGCTTACTATCTTCGGCAGTAAGTACACCCTTTACTAAAATTGGCAACGAAGTGATTGTTTGAAGCCATTTGATATCCTGAAACAAGATTTACCATAGAATTACTATTTAGTGTCAATGATAAGGAAATTGTATGTGTGAATGATCTATATCACCTTCCAATTGAGTGACCGATCAATTTGTCCAGCGACGTAAGAGGCAAGTCCAGAGTCACTAGTCTACAATGTAATCAATCCCAAAGAGCAAATAGCGTCAGTAACGACAATAAGATGACCAATAGCAATCCCATCTGATTTCAAAATTTCTTTCTAATAATGGAAAATAGCAATGTAATCACACACCTTGTCCAGCTTTCCAAGATCCAATCCTTCAAAATTCTTCAATATCAGGTGTGGTGGCAATGTAAATCTGCAAAATACCACATTAAACAAGCCAATATTATATGTAACATATCAATCCAACCATTATGAACCATGTAATTTTTTGTGGAGAGACAATTCGCGTTGAAATTTCCAAATGGTTGCCAACCTGTTTTTGATGTCGGCCTCCCTACGACCAAGGATTGGAGTGTCCACAGTAAGGGCAATTGCCTTGAAACCAGCTCTTTCAGCTCTTCTCACAAGCTGAGCAACTACATTTCGGTCTTTAAACACCTGAGAGAAGAACAAAACATATGCATATTGGGTGTTCACAAAATATTTTTGAGAATTCTAACTAAGAGCAGATAATATATTATGGCCACCATAACTGAAGCATGTAGAATAATATTTTGTTGTGTGGAGGAAATTGTAGAGGAAGGAAAAGAAATTATTTGTCAAAATTATGAAGATCTTTTTTGGCAAAAATCACTGGAAACAAAAGCAAGTAAATGTTTGGAAAGGTTTCATTGTCAAGAAAATGTTCTTTTATTCAAGGGGAAACTTGTAACACATCACAGAAAAGAGAACTTTAAAAGGAAGGAATAAATGAGGAAAAAAACCCACATAAAGTTGAAAAAACCGAATGCCGGGACCTGTTGAAGCAACCTCCTCAACACTGGAAGTGGCCCAAGATGATAGTGTCTGTGACAAAAATTATGAAAATTAACATGTTAGAAAGTAAGTTTACAACAAATGCATGCAGATCAATAGGCCTATACAATTTCTTATTAGAGTCAAATAAATAATAAACTACAACGAAACGAATATAGATTTTTTCTGGGAATGAAACCAAAGTGCACGATAAATATGGTGAAAACCAAACCATGATTGTGCCAGCTGCTGATGCAGCTCTTGCTGTAGCCAATTCTCCTGCACAAAAGTTGCATAATTTGTTATAATTCAGAAGCTTTTCTGAATAGTTGTAGCAAAAAAATAAACTCCAACTAAAAACATATTAAGAATCGGGGACTTACATATAACAAAATCGTAGTATAAACTTCAATTGTTAATGTTTAATTTTGATGAATTTTACAATTCGTAGTATATACTATAAATAAAAACTATACAATAGTCAAATGACGTCAAAATTGGAGCATTCTACAATATTCTTCACTTTAAAAACTAATAAAAATAAAAAATTTCCTGAAGCTCCCAACCCTTCTTTTGTTCCATTTGAAAACACTAGTTTTCTAGCGATAGTCTTCAATTCATTGCAAATATTTCAAAAAACAATTAGCCAGACTAAACCTACTGGAATTTTCTCTCAAAATTGATGACGCCTTGAACGACAAAGAGGATGAGTAAGGGTGTCTTATAAGAATCACTGAGAATATGACTAGAAAAGAAACACTAGCACCTTCCACCTTACTCTCCTTATTTTCCATTTCACTTATTTATTAAGTTTAACTCCTAATCTAGTTTAATTTTCTTCACTTGGAAAGGCCCTTGCTATTGGCACCCATCATTTGGATGTGGCACATCCCCTCATTTGGGCCTTGAAGGAGGCGCACCTCCCTTCCTTTGTACGGTTCATAGGATACTGATTACACCCCATTCAAGTCAACATGTTGACCTGACTGAAACTTGGACTCCAAGAAGGCAGCAGCTGGTGCAAACTTCTAGGCTCTTCTAGGGGTTTCATTTAATTTACATTTCAGTTGCATTTCAGGGTCACCAAATCCTATAAATAGAACCCATATAAATAGAGCTCATATTGCAACATGTAAAAAACTTTTAAAATCTGAATATTATTGAGTTTTTCAGCCTTGTGCTTGGATGCTCTCTCTCCTTTTGGTATCTTATCTTGAGTTTTGCCTCAAGTGGCGGCACACACCATTTATTTTGGTTCTCCCCCCAAATGGCGTGATAGACATCATCTCCCTCCCCATTTTCGTGCTTTCTTTCACTCCATTATCATCCACCTTCTTCTTCTTTACTTTGTGCACCCTACATGTACAACTCTTTATTTTTCAATACCTTATTTTGATTGTTATTCTCTCTTCTTCCTCTTCAAGTTTTTGGAGGTGAACCTTCACACCTTCACACCTTTAGTTATCTTTGTGTCTAGCGAGGATTCTCCTTAAATTTTCTTCCTAATAATCCATTAACCAAACCCTTGAACTTCTATGCTTAAAATCAATCATATATCAAAAACAGTTATATAAATTGACTAATATTTTTAAGATAAAATCATTTTTGTTGAGAAGGGGATGTTTTGTTGTCTTTTTAATTAAGAAAAAAATTAAAATCATCCTTTTATGATATTGTGCTTATACCACACCGAAGCATACATATGAAGGTATTCTAAACCTCATCCTAAATCATTCCACCTCAAGCTAACAAAATGCATAGTTATGTGGTTTTTGTAACATCCTCATTTTATGTAAAGAGTTTGCGTTTTAATTGAGTTGTTTTATTAAAATTTCTAGTTAATTTTAAATTTTATCAACAAATTTTATTTTAGACCGTGGCCCATTGTGTGATTAACTTAAGAGTAAGAAAAATCTGACTCAAGCTCAATTGGAGGAAGGCCTATGGTCCATACTAGTAAAAAAAAAAAAGATGATTGAAATATTGATTGATCAAAACCAAAGCCTACCTCACTTAACCCACACTTTTAGCCAACCTCTAAACATGCAACCATGTTGGAAGAGAGGGTTTCACCCACCTAATTTCCCCCATTTTCAACCTCCAAACATGAAGCCATGTTAGGAGAGAGATTGATTTAAATTTCAATCACTTTTTGGCCATCAAATCTTGACATATGACACCATTCTACTAGATATCAGTTTTGACCTTTCCCTATCAAGGCTTGTCTTACCAGCTAAGCCTTATTTCTTTACTCCATCAAAAACCACCCTCCAATCTAATTTTCTCGTACAAACTCATAGTTACTTAGAGTTAGAGATGAGAGTTTCCAAGTTTCACTTTCTATGTCTCCAAATCTTGTCTCTTGTTTCATTTCCTCTTGATCTAAGCTAATTTATGCACTTCCAAATTTTCTAACCTCACTTCTATTTTACCATATCTTTTATTTTTTTTTTCATAAGTTGTTCTCCTCTTTGTTTTAATTTTCTTTCAACAAAATAAGGATGTATTGGCTTGTTTTACTGAAAAGATTTCTTTTTTGTAAATTTGTAACATTTTCAGTGAGTATTTTTGCTTGAACGAGTCTTGGTCATTTGAGTGAAAGTGTTCCATAGGTGATAGCTCATTCTCAATGTCACTCAAGCAAGCCTATTTGTGCCTGAGAGAGAGACCAAGAAATAGTAGGTTGCTCTTCGCTTCATTTTCAATTGAGAAAAATGTCTTACTTGAACGAAAATATATATCTTGAGCAAAGAAATTTGCAAGATTAGTAAGGATAAATGATGGATTAGAAACCGATAGTTGAGCGAAATTAGTAAGAAAATATTTCATAACAAATATGTAGCAAGTCTATCACAAGGATTAGCGACAGATTAGCTAATAACATATTAATGAATAAAGTCTTTGAACTCTAACTTAGTAGATTGATAATTAATTTTTTTATTTTTGGTAAAATAAATTATTTTGTAATATCATTCGATTTTGACTGAGTTTGGAAGTATTTCTAGGAAATTGTTTGAGTGGATGTTGTGATATGTATATGATTCTTGATTGTAATGCCTTTAAGACAAAAGGTGTGTTGACACAACTACAAATAAAAATGTTATTGAAAATGATTCATGTGCTACCCAAAAGTGACTATTTTATAAGTTGTGAAAATTTGTATGTGGTTGTTGATGATGATGCCTTTAAGACAAAGGTTGTGGTGGCACAATGATGAATGAAAATGTATTTGACAAGTGTTGACATGGACTACAAAGTAGCGAGATTTATAAGTTGATGAACTTTATGCCATTAGTAACCCATTATGTGTGAAGGGTAGATAGTTATAGAAACATGCTAGGATATAGAAGATAAGAGATAATTTTGGTGATCTTGGGGAAATGACGATTGTGATTGCAGCCTTCAATTGTTGTACACAATTGAGTGGCAAAATTGGTATAACATATGACCTCACACTCGTTTTCCAACTAAACTCTTGATCAACTTTTCCCCAAAGGTGATACACTTCACATCATGTTGTATCTGTGGGTTACGGACGACCATGGATTGCGGACGACCAATCGATAACTATCTACTTGACATAGACCTATAGAGTTCGGTGGTGGTATGTGAGTAGCGTGTGAGCCTTATGGTACCATGAGTACCGAAAAGATGTAATCACAATGTATGTATATGTGTATTGGAATGTGGGTGTGCATATATATATATATTGGAATGTTTAAATCCACAATCATAATTGTTTAAAAGTTGAAAAAAAATATATATTGTAATTTTTGTTGGATTATGAGGAATGTTTAGGTTGATTGTTAGTAATAGAGAGTAGGCTCATCCCATACAATCATTTTTCAGAAATCAAAGATGTTGAAGAGATCTGAACAATTATAAATACTAATAGAGTTAGAGAAAGTTATAAATTAATTTGAGTACATGTAAATCATACCCTAAAATTATGTTGAGAGAAAACTTGCTCATATAATAATATTTAATGCTCATATAATAATATTTAATTAAGTCTTGATTTATTTTGATGTTTACTATAACCTTTTAACTAAATAAGTTTTAAACCTTTTTAATATTTTACCAGATATTTTATATTTATATAAATAATATATATTTAATTTTAATTTACAAATTTTACTTTTTAGAATTATAATATATAGAGAATGATCTCATATTTATTTTCTTATGATTTATAATTTATAATGAATGATCTCATATTTATTTTCTTATAATTTATAATTTATAGTGAATGATCTGAATTATAACTTATAGTGAATGATCTGATATTTTCAATATCTAAGATTTGTACAAACATGTATGAACTAAAAGTTCTATTTAAAAAATATTTAATTTTTTTTATTGTTATTAATTTAATGTTTCATCAAATAGGCATTTTAAATAAATTTAAATTTTTTTTGTATTATTCAAATACAATATAAATATTTTCTAATCAATAAGCAAGTATTATTTATTTTAATCAATTAAATTTAAAATATTTAAAAAAAATAAGAGAAATTAAATATTAAAATTTGAGGCGGTAGAGTTTTTATCTTTTATAAGAGTGATGTAGTAACTGAGTGACGTAGTTATATATGATAACAGAGTGATGTAGTTATATATGATAAGTTTATTTTTTGTTTGGGAAGCTTTCAAAGTCCAATAAAAAAGTAAAACTGAAAAAACTTTTTTAATTTTCAGTTGGGTTCGATTCTAAACTGAATCCTGGAAACTCGGTTTGAAATAGAAGTAAAGGAAGAGTTGCTTTTGCATACTAAAATGAAGTTCATTGAAACTGTAACCTAAAATACAACGAATGGCAATATCTTAATGTAGCGGAGACAAATGAGTGTGATCACATACCTTCAGGGTGAGCCATCTTCTGCATCGCTGTCGGAGCAATCATGATAGGCATTGACATTTTGAAGCCCAATATTTCTGTAGTCAAGTCTATCCTGCTCACATCAACAAGAATTCGTGGCCGGAACCTGTTTGAAGTAAACCAAAGAGAACAGAGCTATAGAATGAAAAAGAGGTGAAAATTAATTAAAGGAAGCATATGTTGCAATCTCTTAACACAGGGAAATCTTAACGAGTATCCTTAGTGATTACAAAAATAAAAGTTGAACTTATATTTTGATGAAAAGTAAGTTTCAATGGGGCAGAACAGATAAATCGAGGTCCTGGTTACTGAGATAAGTAGTATACAGAATCCTTGCGAATGCATTGCGATTCTCTTTCAAAGTCCACTGATCCTCTGCCCCTGATGAATAGTAGTCATAAACCATCTTCGGCAATTTCTCCTTTGCAATTGCTTCATACTCGGTAACATTAGTTATCAGGTCCATCTTCACAAGATTTACTTACGATCTCCTGAAAGTGAGTTTGAAGAATCGTGATTAAATAACATGAAATGATATCAAATGCATTTCACCGCAAACATGCTATGCAATTATGAAATATAAATATGATATAAAAGCAGAAATACTTAGCCTTTTGGTGTCTCTCAAAGATATTTCAATTCATCACCATCGAAGTGTCGTCTTTTATGAAAAGAGTTATCACTTGATGTCAAATGAAAGATTCATTAGTCTACACATGAAAGCAGGATCTTCCAAATTTTCATATCAAAACTCCGGTTTCATGATTTGTTACTTGTGAACACATAATATCAACCCGATATTTATTCATCAACACTTAAAATTACTTATTTTATCTTATAAAGAAAGTGTTTATTTCAGGGAAAAAGGTTTAGGGTCATTTTACTTTATTTGATATTGATGAGCAATTCCACTAAGAGAATAACTTCAGTTTACCCTTTGATGAGCCAGGATCAGATTCAGAAGAAACCCATGACAAAAAGCAAACTAGAGGATTAAAGATCAAAACTTTCAAACTGTTCAAACCTTAAACAGTGCCCAAAATCATTGGCACAAAATGAAGGAGCTGTAAATTAAGACTGCGAAACAAAGTTAAACCATTTTCATAATCAATTACAATAACAAAATTTTATTTTACACACGAAAGCAAACAACATAGAATTCGAATGAGGTACAAAGTTGGTAGGGAGAAACCTTTGGTTTGGGCTGAAGCGGTGAGGAATACGACGAACCTGAAAAGGAAACAGAGAAAGTGACGAGAAAATTGATACAGTCACGAGATATATAACAAAGCCAAAGAAATAAAAAAGAATGAATATAATTAATGAATTGTGGGGGATAAAATCTCAGACTGTACCTATCAGTATCCTCATAACAATTATAATACGACAAGCACTTGTGAATATGTTGTCTTGCTAAGTGAGAAACGAGACAAAACTGTTTCATGGAGATGTGCGCTATCTTATTGTTGACAATTGCCAGCTGCATTTTTGGATTTTTCTTGGGTTAATCTCTCAGTACTGTTCTTTTTTAGTTGTAAAGAAAAGAAAAATAAAGATAAAAAAAAATTGTTATTATATAACTAATTCAGATAACATTATCGATTTTAATATTTCATAAAAAAATACTTCTGATTAAGATTAAACAATATTAATGGACTTTTTTAATTACTTGATTCTTTTCCATAAATGATAATAATATCTTTTCGAAATGTTAAGTTTTTATTATTTTATTAAGAGTTTAATGTAGTTGAATTTATAAGAAAAAGTAGTGGGCGGCTTTAGAAAACACATAAAAAAATATATAGGAAAG
This sequence comes from Macrotyloma uniflorum, assembly GCA_016859785.1. Classification (NCBI taxonomy): domain Eukaryota; kingdom Viridiplantae; phylum Streptophyta; class Magnoliopsida; order Fabales; family Fabaceae; genus Macrotyloma; species Macrotyloma uniflorum. Next base: position 1,510,334 of record BDMB01000038.1, read on the forward strand.
TAGAGTTGCTTTTGCCATTGAAATGCAGTTGCAACTTATGGAATAAAAATAATATTATAAACAAATTTTAGGCACTAAAATTTGTTATTTATTATTATTATTATAAATTATTAAATTATAGGTATTGTAAAATTGGTCCCCTGTAATAGCTTAATGATAAATTTAATTTTTCTTTTTTATCAGTAATTTTTTTCCAAAAATTTAAACTTTTGTTGATTTGATGCTAGTTTTATGACTGTTCAATGTACGGAAGATTTTTTATATTAAAAAAGTTATTAATGCTTTAAAAATATTATTAATTTAAATATTTTATATTTAAGTATATTATATAATTTAAATATATTTGATATAATTATATAATTAAATATAAAATATATTTAAATTAAGATTTAAATATAAATTATATTTAAATTTATTATTATTAGATGTATTTATAAATTCAGGTGATAAATTTTATTAAAATAAAATTATAAAAAAATTTATAATTTTTAAATTTTTATTTTAATTTTAATAAATTATTAAATTATATATATATATAATTTATAATTTTATTACATTATTTTATAATTTTTTTAATATTTTTTTAATATTTTTTAATAAATAATTCATAAAAAAATAAAATATTAAATAAAACTATAATATTATTATATATAAAGTAGATATATATTAATATATCATAGAAATAAAAAATATTTATATTATAAAATTTTAAGAAATATTATTTAAAATAATATTACTATATAAAATATAACTAAATATTACAAAATTTTATATTTTTTCATGTAAAATTAAATTATATAAAAATATATAATATTATTTTAATTACTAATAATAATCTGAATTATAAAGTTAAAAATAAAAAGATAACTATTTATAAAAGTTAGGTATAAATAAAATAATACAGTTAATTTAATTTAATATGTTATTAAATATCTATTTAAATATCGTGCATATTAAAATATATTTTTAAAATATTTATAATTTAGTTAAATATATTATTTAATAATTATTTATAATAAACAAATTTTAAATTAGATTAAAAATTTATTATTATTGTTTTCAATATTTTTAATTTTAAAAAAATTATATATGATAATTCATTTCATTTCATATATAATTAGAAAATAAATAATATACATATATAAATAAAAAGATATTATAATTATTTTATATATCAGTATATAAATATTCAAACAATTGTATAATAAATATTCTCTTAGTCAAAATTATATCCATTTTAATATGAGATCTACGTTAGGCAATTATTAATATTATTAAAGTTACATTCTTTTAGAGAATTAGAAAATTACCTGCAACAATAATTACTTATGTGTCAAAACATGATCATTATAATCCAATAATATTTACCAAAAATCGAGAAAAAAATGGTAAGTTAATATAAACAATTCTCACTCGAATAGTATATATATATATATATATATATAAAAGTACATCATAATTAACAATATTCAGATATTCAATTCAACATTAATGTTCATCTTTCATATCATTCATTTCATACACATACACTACATACATTTCATACACACAAACACTTAAAATTAGACAAACTCATCCAGATAAGACATATACAATCTTTGACCTCAAACACTAACACTTGTCATGTTAACGATAGTCGAGTAATGAATGTTGTCATATTAGAGTCTTTTCCACCTCAATACACATGTCCATCTCCTTAATGACATCACATACAAGATAGTTCTAAAACACCTATCTAGTAGTCACACCACCACGAAATAGTGTAAGTAGAACCTCCATCGACCTCACACCACATGATAGTCCCCGTCTATGTGACTAAAAAAATCATTAGAAGTCTAGATACCTCCTTACGACAATAGATCTCAATAATCCCATATACATTAAATTTATGCCAAATAACATTTGACCCATTCAGTACAATAATTTTTTATTGCACTTCACATACAACATTAAAATCTTAACACTTTTATTAATTACAATATCAATACAATTCTCACATTTTCAAGCATATCATTATAGCAACATTCTCATTACATTCCATCGATCTATTATACAACTCCTTTTTCATTCTATCATTGTAACAACTTACAATCCCATCAAATTTCATACAATCACCACATATTTATTATCCAATACTCTATCCAACTATTAATATTTAGTTTATTTCAGTTTACATTAATTCAACAACTTATTCCTTAATAACAAGCCTACTTAACTTAAGTCCAAATCATAATTTCGTTTCAGATGACATGTTCACGAGAACAACTTCAACACCAAAAACAGCATGCACTACTACAAGAAGGGGATTCAACGTCATAAAATAACGTCGATTATCAATACAACTGACGTTGTTTAAAATGCGGTGGCAAAATTGTAAATATAACTACATTTTCCACATCGGTTATAAATACAACCGTCGTTGAAAATATAACAACGTCGGTTATTGATTTAAACGACGTTGATAGTCATTAAATAACGTCGTTTGTGGTTAACCGTCGTCGAATTGTTGAGTATCAACGTCGTTTGGTATTATAACCGACGTTATATATTGATTTAACGTCGTTTTATTTAATAACCGACGTTGATGGTTATTATTTCACTACTCCTAGCGCTGCCCTCTCTCGCGATCTCTGCGCGCTTTTCCCCGTTCCTCCCTCTCTCGCGAGTCCCTCTTCTACTGCCACCACCACCCACCACCACCGCCAGTGGTTGTTTCCCTCTTGTCTGCTTGTTGCCGTGGAGTTGATTCGTGGTTCGTTTCTTTGTTTCATTCGTTCATTTCTCTCTATCTCTATTTTTTTTTTATGATAAACTTGTGATATTTGTGTTATAGTTCTCACAAATTATTAGTTGTTTGATGAAGTGATGAATGATGCAGTGGTTTTTTTTTTTTTTATAAGCGGTTTATGAAACGTAAAGACCTAGAGGCATCAACTTTTCTCAAGGATGACTGCTTGAAGATCAAGCAGCACTGTTGGTGTTCTGGTGATGTCGTGTATTGATTCTTTTATGTTAAACGCAATAAAGGTTCTTGAATCTGACATAGGGGCAGATTTAACTACGATGGTGAGGTTTCCTACTTAACTCTCCTACCTAAGTCTCAATTAGGGTTCAGTATATTGTACTGAAAGTTGGTTTTTCATCATTTTTGTTTCTACATTATTTGTTATTTGTAAGTTGGTTCTCATATACCCTCGGGTCTACGCCCTCTTTGTTTTAGCATCGACGATTGAAAGAGAGTAGGAGTGCATTCTCTCCATCTCAACTGGAAAGTCTATCGCTCTCAGCAGCAGTTCCTTGGTCATACCCTTGGTGATGACTAGCAGTCCTTCCTGATTGAGTTCTCACCCTTTATGGATAGATCAAGAGTTCCAGCCCGGCTATGATTCCATCAACAAACCCGATTCGGTATAAAAGCTTAGCTTCTATTACAAGAATCTATTTTGAAAAGAACTATCCTAAAGCTTGACAAGTCTCCCCAACTCTGTTTTTCACTCGAAAACCGAAAGCCTAACCTGGACTGCTAACAGCTTCTTCTAAATCATGACAGTAGCGGAAGAAGACACCAAAAGAAAAGGAAATTCCAAGGATCAAAGGCACTCGGGGCAGGCGACTAACCCCTCCGAGGACGGTCGGGCAATATTCTTTTATTATTGTGTCCATTGCAGCTGTGACGAAATCTGATGCTTTCTAGTATTTTAGGCAAAATTAACGTTGGTTATTTAAATAACCGACGTTGAAAGTTTTATATTTTACGTCGGTTGTCCCACTAACCGACGTTAAATTTAACGACATCTCATTCAACGACGCCACGTTAACCGACGTTAAATGTCCAATATAACCGACGTAAAAAGGTCTTTTTCTAGTAGTGATGACCATTATTCACTAAAAAAATTATTTTACACATTATTTTTGTGTGGGATAAAAACTAGTAGTTAGCTAACATTCCAAGCTAAAACTTTTATGACGGACACTTTCCCAATTTTGAAATAGAAAAATACCAAAACGGGTTCGTAATTTCAAAATGGAGAAATTTCTAGATAACTTGACCTTTAATCACTAAAAGAATCGTATCTTGAGTTATACATATTTTTTTTAATATAAAATAAAAGCCATTATTTAGATAGCATCCAGACCTACAACTTTCATGAAAAACACTTTATGAAATTTGAATTAAAAACATGTCCAAATTGGATCACAATATTAGAGAAAAACGTAATTCATACTTTCACATCTTATAACCCTATAATTCTCATCAATTTCATATAAAACCCATCAATACACAAAATCAATTAATTAAGAAAATTTTTTCTTAATTAACTTCCCTTACCTCAAATTACAGCAACATGAATATCGAACGGGTTTTCCAAATGCCAAATGCTACTCCAATTATCTAATTACATCAAAACATCTTAATTACTCTACTACTCATCATAAATTGCTAAAATCTAGCTTAATCACCTATTTTCCCCAATTTAAAACCTCAATTTAAGAACCTAAGATTAAGATTTGAGATTAAAAGAACTCACCTAATTGCGTAATTAAATGGTAGGATTTGTTTCTCTAGTTGAGAGCTTCACTCTAGTGCGATCAAATTCTCAAACAGATGAGTAATTAGGAAGAAATCTCAAGATTTAATGTGGGTAATTAAGGAGAGGAGAGATTTTGGAGAAAGTGAGAGATATGAAAATCTAAAAGTTTTACAAATGAAAGGGTTAAATGAAATTTACCCTTAAATATCCTCTCTCTTCTCTAATCCAATGGGCTTAATTTGTACACTAAAGTCATACCAAATAGTACCGCATGGTAACTATCTGGCTCACACACAACAACACAATCCAATCCATAGTTCATCACAATCTCAAAGACACACAACCATCCTATCTGATTGGCACCACTGCCATCTAAATCTCATTGGTACCACTGCCATCACAATTTATTGACTCCACTGTCATCTCAATCTCATTGGCATCTTTGCCATCACAAATCCTTGTGACCTCAATCACAATTCACAAACAAAATTCACGTCATTATCACTAATCCAATTCCAATCCCAATACATCACCAATTCACACATCACATAACTCAATAGTTTAATTATACAATAAATATATTATAAAATTTTATCATATTTGACATATATATACTTAGAATATGAATATATATCCAAAAATAATAAACTTTCGCTCAAGCAAAAAAAATAGTTTCAAAAACATCTCGCTCATCCTCACAGCATGACCTTTAATCACTCAAAAATTCATAACTTATGTTTTAACATTATTTTTATGTGAAATAAAAACAGTTGATTATTTAACATTTAGGGCTAAAACTTTTATGAAGGAAAATTTCCCAAATTCGTAACCAAAACATCTCAAAAGGGGTTCGTAATTTCAAAGCGAATATTTTTCTTGACAGCTTAACCTTTAATTACGAAAAAAATCGTATCTTGAGTTATACATATCCTTTTTAGGTGAAATAAAAACCAGGAGTTAGATAACATCTAGGCCTACAACTATCATGAAGAACACTTTTCTAAATTCTAAATAAAATCAAGCCGAAATAGGGTCACAATCTCAGAGCGAAACGCAAATCACATTTTCAAATATAATAATCAATATAGTTTTCATAAATCTCACATAATAACACAAAAACACACATAATAATCCAATAAATCATGAATAATTTTGTTTAATTAGCTTTCCTTATCTTTAAAGGATCTAAAAAAAAAAATTCTATTAAGATAAAATTAATATACTCTTCACGCTCTTTCCTCCGGTATTTTCGGATTTTCAAAGAGATAATAAAAATTGAAGGAGAATTCTTGGAAAGAATTGAAAAAAATTTGAAAAAAGAAAAATTAGAGTTTTCTAAAAGTAAGAGTAAAAAATGAGAGAATTAGGGTTAAATAGATTATTTATAATCTCTCTTTTCTAAGTAAGTGGACTTAAGATTTACTCAAAATTAGGCCCTCACAATCTTCCCAATAACAAAAATTTTCATCCACGAAAATTATAATCATCATCAAAGAAAAAAGAATAATATATGACTCATACATGTAGATCTTGTTTTAATAGATTTTAATTTGGTAGATTTTAATATATTTTTATTATTTTCATATTACAATTTTGTCCCACAAAATGGTTTGTTTATCTGCATCCGCACGTCACCTAAAACAGTTAAATAGGTTTTCATTTTCTTATTACGCTTAATATTTTATTATAAAAAATAAAATAAAATAGATTATCATTTAAATAAATATAATTATTAACTTCTTCTATAAGTAAATAATTTAAATTTATTTTAAAATAATTAAATATGACATTTTCAAAATTATAAAAAGACTTAATAATGTAATTTTTAAATTTAGATGGATAAATTAACATCTTAATGAGAATAACAAAATAATAGACAATCCATTGAAACCTCTCCAATGCTGCTGGCAATTTTCTTTGGGAAAGAAAAAAGAAATTGAGAAAAACAAAATATTTGAAAAAAATAATAATAAACACTTCAGTTATCAAATCAAAATTAAAAAGTCTAATTGTTTAAAAAAAATTTCTCATAACTGAAAACAAGAATCCTTATTCAAAAGAAATATCACAATAATTTAATAATAAATATATATTTTTTTATTATTTATATATTATTATAATTAATTTTAAAATTATTACTATTTCATGTTATTAATTTTTAATTTGTTAAAAATATTATTTATAATAATCATAAAAATTTAAATTTATCACAATAAAAAATTTAAATTTATCATAAATATTATTTATAATAATAAAAAAAATTAATATTTATCACTTTTTAAAAAATTATTTGTAATATATTTTTAATTTGTTACAAATATTATTATTTATAAAAAATAATAAAAATATTTACATCATAAATAATTAACTAATAATATAAAATATTATATAAAAAATTATAATAAAATTATTTTTTATAAAAATTAATATTTTAATATAATTATAATATTATTAAAAAATAACTATATGTATAAGATTAAAAAAAATTAATTTTTCTTTTATAATTTAAATTTAAATTTTAATATCATATAATTATAATAATAATTAAATAAAAATTATTTAAAATTAATATAAATATTAAAGTATAATTTTTTATAAAAAAATTATAATTAATATAATATTAAATTTTTATAAAATAATAATTTATTTTTATATAATTCGTACCTGTTAAAAATATATTTAATTATTTTTTTATTTTAATATTATTTTTTCTATTATTAATATATATATATATAATTATTTATATAATAATATAATAATAAATTATTATTATTTAATTATATTATATTATATTATAATATAAATATTATTTTATATTAGGAATAATTATATATAATTTAAGATTAATTTTAAATTTAATATAAATATTATTTATAATAATATTGAAATAAAAAATTATTATCCTAATTTTATTAAATAACAAAAATATATATTTTATAAATATTTAGTTATTAATATAAAATATTTTATATAAAATATTTAATAAAAAAATGTAATTAATATAAAATTTATTAAATATCTGTAAAGTATATAAATATTTATTTATTTATTATTATTATTATTAAGTTATATTTAAATTTATAAATAAAAAATAAAAAATAATTAATTACTAATATAAATATTATATATAAAATATTCCTTATAAAAAATATAATTGATATAAAATTTATTAAATATTTATAAATTATATAAATATTTTTTTATTATAGTTATATTTATATTATTTATAATTAATAAAAAACATTATTATTAATATTTTAAAATATTTATAAATCTATTTTATGTATATCAATAAAAAAGTATTAATATATATATATATATATATATAAAAGATAAATAAATAAAAAATAGGTAGATAAAATCTATTTAAATATAGATATTAAAAAAATTAAACATAATTAATAATAAAAATTATTTTATAAATTAATATAAAATAGTAATCAATTATCATCATTACTAACATCTTCGTCAACATCATCATTTTTTTTTCATCATCTACTAAATCAATATTTTCAATATCAGTTTTTTCTTCTTCATCATCATCATCATTAACTTCCATTGGTATTATTGGATTTCCAAAAATTATGAATTTGGCTAAATCATTTCTTTTCAAAAACAACTCAGGTTCATTATCTATTGCATCAGGGGATTGATCCAATGTTATCATTTCTTGACACACTTCCTTTATAACTTCCTCAATCATATCATACAAGTCTCGAGGGTTTGTTTTTACACGAACTAGCCAATTAGGATCTTTGGTATCTTTAACATAATATACTTATTGAGCTTGACTCGCTAAAACATATGACTCATTAGCCTTTAATTTACGACTACTATTAATAAGAATAAATCTATATTTGCACTACTAGAAAAATGAAGATTTACATCGGTAAATTTACATCGGTTATTAGGTAAACCGATGTAAATATGAAAATGGTGGCATTTTTGTAAATAAAAAAAAAGTTGATCGCATATTTACATTGGTTCTCTATCAGAATCTAAAAAACTTCTCTTCTTACTTCTCTTCCCACCCTACACTCCTTCCCACCATCGTCTGCAGCGCCATCCCCAACAACCTGATGGTAGTGTGCTGACTTCTTCTTGTAATGCTTTATTGATTTCTTCTGCAAAAATCTTGCTTCTGCCCTCTTCTTCGTCCCTCTTGTATCCATGGTAGGTTTTTTTTTTCTTTTTCGTTGGGTGCTCAACATCATCTCTATTTTGCTGCTTTCTTAGGATCTGTACGAGCCGAACAGCGTCCTAGCCCTGGCGATAAAGGCGACGGTGGAGAAGACGAAGCGGCGGTTCAACAACTACGGGAAGCAAGGGCTGCTGTGCAGGGTTATTTTAGGGTTTGCTGCCAGATTTACATCAGTTCTAAAATAACCAATGTAAATTTGTTGCTAGATTTGCATCGGTTATTTTAGAACCGATGTAAATTTGTTTTTAAATTTACATCGGCCTTATTTACATCGGTTCTAACCTAAAATAACCGATGTAAATCTTCATTTTTCTAGTAGTGTTGTCTTCCTTGTATCCTTTCTCCTTGGTACACACATCCCACCAATCACATTTAAATAAAATAACATTATTTCCACTAGAGTAACTTAATTCAATGATATCAATCAATACACCAAAGTAATCTAAATTACCTGCATTCTCATCACCTTTAACCAAAACTCCACTATTTTGTGATTTCAAATGCATATCTTTTATTATATAACTTTTATATCGAAATACACGTGTATCAGGTCCATAAGCCAAGTGGAATAATGATTCATTTATAATTTAGTTTCCTCCTTTTTTCAAAATTGCAACCTATATATTGAAGATAAAATGTAAATAAATATTCTTAAGTTATATAATAATAGTCAAACAAATTCATACTTACATGTTTTTTGAACCATTGAAAAAATTCTTTTTGATGTCTTTGTTCCACAAAATGTGAATTTTTTTTCTCCAATTCTTCTTTATGTAGCCTAATCATAAAATGTAAAGTTATAATAAATATATGACAATAATAAAAAAATAAAAATATAATTTTAAAAAATTACTTAATAAAAGGTAAGATTTCATCACAATTTTGAAGAACATAAATTCTTGCTTGCTCATGTTCTACTACATTTAATTCAACATATGTTTTTTCATGCAATGGTTTTCCTGTTTCTAGAAAAATTTTCAAATTTGATTTATTCAACTGATCTAAATCACCTTCATAATTTCTTCCATATTTATTTAATCTTGTTTCAAATCCATGCAAATATCTCGAACAAAAATACATACACTCTTGTGCAATATAAGCTTCAACAATACATCCTTCTGGACGAGCCTTATTTCTGACATATGATTTGAGCCTAGGAAAGATAACTTTCAATAGGATACCCAACGATATTGCACTTGTCCACCAATCTTTGCCTCATCTACTAAGTGAATAGGTAGATGAATCACTATGAAAAGGGCAAGAAATAACATTAAGGGTCTTTTTATTTTTGGGGCTTGGTCAGAGGAGCCTAGTAAAGTAAAAGAGTCGATTTATGAGGTACTCAAAGAAAGATTCACCCAAAAGTGAGGAGTTAGACCTACTTTAGATGGTGTCCAATTCCAATCGCTATCTCTTACTGATAATCAAGGTTTAACGGCAAGATTTGAGGAGGACGAAGTGAGGGAAGCTGTGTGGATGTGCGGAAGTGAGAAGAGTCTTGGACCAGATGGATTTAATTTTAAGTTTATCAAGTTGTTCTGGGAAATTTTAAAATCTGATATCATGAAGCTTGTAGAGGACTTCTATAATGACGGTAAATGGCCATGTGGGTGCAATGCCTCATTTATCTCACTTATATCTAAGAAGGAGGAACTAATGAGTCTCAACGAATATAGACCAATCTCTTTGGTTGGGTGTGCTTACAAGATAGTGATCAAAGTATTAGCTAACAAATTGAAAAGGTGTATATACAAGATGATTGATGAGTCACAAAGTGCCTTTTTAGGAGGGCGAAATATGTTGGATGGGGTCCTAGTGGCTAATGAGGTGGTGGAGGAAATAAAGAATAAGAAAAAAAGTTGTGTGATAATTAAAGTAGACTTTGAGAAGACATATGATTCAATTAATTGGAAATTTCTTAAGTACATGATGAGGAGAATGGGATTTAGCGAAAAGTAGATTGGGTGGATTTCTAATCCTTTAGTGTCCTCTTCTGTCTCAGTCCTAGTTAATGGCAGCCCAACTAAGGAATTTAATCCCACCAAGGGTCTTAGACAAGGAGATCCTCTAGCTCCTTTTCTATTTCTTATTGTGGCTGAAGGATTAGTTGGGATGGTTAGAAGCGCTTTGGCTACATCCTCATTGATTGGAGTAAGAATGGGGAATCCTGGAGTAGAGGTTAGTTTGTTGCAATTTGCAGATGACTCATTATTGTTTTGTGAGGCATTTACAAAAAATATTTTGATGGTTAAGAGCATATTACAGTGTTTTGAGGTTTCCTCTGGGTTAAAGGTCAATTTTCATAAAAGTGGGATTGGAGGGATATGAGTGGATAAGAGAGGGATTGAGGAGTATGCGGCTATGTTAAACTGTATCTGATGAATGTACCTTTCTTACACTTAGGCTTGCAGATAGGGGGAAATCCAAGGAGGGTTGAATTTTGGGAACTAGTTTTGAGGAAAAAACTATCTGGATGGAAAGGGAGATACATTTCATTTGGTGGAAGGGTGTCCTTAGTCAAATCGGTAATAACATCTTTACCCCTATACTATCTATCTTTTTTCAAAGCAACAGTGGCTCATGAGATTCAGAATATTCAAAGACGATTTTTATGGGGTGGGGGAGGTGAAGAGAGGAAAATAAAATGGGTGAAATGGGAAATTATTTGCAAACCCAAGAACCTAGGAGGGCTTGGTGTTAAGGATGTGGGATCATTTAATGATGCATTACTTACTAAGTGGAAATGGAGACTAGTAAAGGAGAATAAAGGGATCTGGAAGCAGGTATTAGAAGCTAAGTATGGAGGGTGGAGAGGTTTAGAGGATAAAAAATAAGTTAAAGCTTGTTCAGCATGGTGGAAGAATTTAAAAAAGATTTGTGGGGCTAATGAGTAAGGTGAATGCTGGTTTGCAAAAAATATGAGTATGGTGGTAGGTGACGGTAAAGCTACATTATTTTGGCAGGATAAGTGGGCTGGGGAAGAGGCATATTAGGTGTGAAGATTAGTAGGCTGTTTATGAATTCTCGTGATCAACATGGTCTTGTCAATAATATGGGCTCTTGGCAGGATGGTCGGTGGGTATGGAATCTGGCGTGGAGAAGACCTTGGTTTAGGTGGGAAGAAGATTTCGTAAAAGAACTCATGGACTCATTATATTGAAACAACCTACTATTGAAGGAGAAGATAAATGGGTTTGGAAGGGGGATCAAATGGGAATGTTCAGTGGTAAATCAGCTTATTCCATTATCCAGAATGAGATACAAGGAGATTTTGAAAGCTTTTTTATTGAGCTTTGGAAGATTAAAGCTATCCCTAAGGCATTACATTTAGTGTGGAGAGCAGCATTAGAAGGAATAGCTTCGAGGGATAAGTTGAGGGATAGGGGGTGTAGGTGGTTGTGACCAGTTGCAGGTTATATGGTGTGGAGGAGGAATTCATCACACATTTGTTTTTGGAGTCCAAGATAGCTAATGTGGTGTGGAACAAATGCTATAAGTGGTTTGGCATAAGTACTTGTAGAGCTAAAACTCTCAAACAACATTTGTTACAACACTACATTCACTTCCAACACAAGAAGGTTAACATATATTGGAAAGTGGTGTGGGTTGGGGTAGTGGAGTTTGTGGAAGCATAGGAATGACACGTTGTTTCGCAATAAGAAGGTAGATGCAAAAGAAATTTTCCTTCTAACTCAATTGAACTCTTAGTTGTGGGTCAAGTCTAGGGTTTCAATGGTTGTTGGATCTTTTGCAGAATGGTGTATGGATCCCTGGTCTTGTTCCTTATGTGTTGGTTAATCTACTTGGTGAGTATCTGTTAACCATTCAGTAGGGAGAGAGATAATTATTTAGTTAACTATTTAACTTTCTGCACACTTTTACTCAATTATATCTTATAATTATTTTTGGTACTTCTAGTGTCAAGTTTTATTAATATATTTGTTATTGCCAATTTAAAAAAACTATGTCAAAAAAGGAAGGAGGTAATATTTTCTCCAACTTACACAAAGTTAAAATTATATTTTTTTCTAGAAAGTCTAAGATTTTAAAATTTATTGTCTTAGAACATAACTCTCTAAAAAAATAACTTAGTTCAATTAGAGCCTCACAAACATCCTTTCGAAGAATACCACAAATGGAAAGAGGGAGAAAACGATGTAAAAATACATGACAATCATGACATTTCATCCCATATATTTTTCTCCCTTGGACATCTATACATCAAGAAATATTATATGAATAACCATCGAGAACCTTTAAATCAACTAAAATTTGACAAAATGCATGTTTTTCTTGAGATGACATAGTATAACATTCATAAGGGAATGTATATTTTCCTTCTTCAATCACGGTCCCATGAAGCTCTGGCCCTTATACCCATATAAGCTAAATCAAATCGAGAGTTTAGACTATCTTTTGTCTTTTTTTCAAGATCCATCAAAGTTCCTATTATATTTTCACAAACATTTTTTTCGATGTGCATCACATCTTGATTATGACATAATTTTAGGTATATCCAATAAGACAACTAAAATAAATATTATTTTTTCTTCCAATTCTTAGATAATTGAATTTTTCCTCGCTTTTTTTTCTTTTAAAAAATTTATCAAACGTTACCTGTTTTAATTAATAAAAATATAAGTAAAATGAACTCTGATAAAAAATGATTAATAAGTTAGTAAATAAATAAAAAATAGTTACAATAAAATATTAAAATATATTTGTTATTATTTATTATAATTTATTTAATTAATGAGTTTTGAATTAATTATTAGTTAATTTTTTTAAAAAAATATATTATTTAATAGAATTATCTTATTAAATAATAATATTTAAATTTAAAAATTCATTGGTATTATTTAATTTAAACTTTAATATAATTATTTATTTAAATAAATGAAATAAAAAATATTTATCTTTTAATATAATTAGTTTAAATTTTTATTTAATAAAAATATATTATGAGATTTAAATCTTTAATTACATATTTAGTAATAACAAATAAAATTGATTACTAATTATACAACATCATATTTTTAAATTTATTAAATTTTATATTTAATAAAATATAATATTATTTAATTTTGATATTTTATTTAAATAAATATAATATTTTACTTGAGTTAAGGTGATTATTTCTTATTTAAATATTTAACTACATAAATAAAGTTAGTTACTAGTAATGTTACATCATATTTTTAAATTTATTAAATTTTATATAAATTAAATTTTATATATAATAAACTATAATAGTATCTAACAGTGATATTTTATTTAAATAAATAAATAATATTTTATTTTAATTAAGATAATTATTTTTTATTTAAATTTTTAAATACATATTTAATAATAACAAGAGTTGGTTACGTTACATCATATTTTTAAATTTATTAAATTTTATATTTAATAAAATATAATATTATCTTATTTTGATATTTTATTTAAATAAGTAAATAATATTTTATTTGAGTTAAGTTGATTATTTCTTAATTAAATCTTTAACTACATACTTAATAATAACAGATAAAGTTAGTTACTAACTAGTCATGTTACATCAGATTTTTAAATTTATTAAATTTTATATATAAGAAATTATGTTATTTAATAAACTATATTATCTAACAGTGATATTAAATGAATAAATAATATTTTAATTTAGTTAAGATAATTATTTCTTATTTAAATCTTTAACTACATACTTAATAATAATAGATAGAGTTGGTTACTAATTATTTATATCATATTTTTAAATTTATATTTAACAAGTTATACTATCTAACTGTATCATTTTATTTAAATAAATAAATAATATTTTACTTTAATTAAGTTAATTGTTTTAATATTTAAATTTGAAAAATATTTAAATAATATAAATTGATTAGATTTAATTGAATTTTATATTTAATAAAAATATAGTATTTAACTTTTATTGACATTGATATTTATAACAAATACATAATAATATTAACTTGATCAAATTATAGATAATTTTTTAGGAGGTGGCCTTTTTTCTTTTTTTCTATCAAAAGCTTTCGCATTATTTCTTCAAGAATGATCAATTGGCAAAAATCGGCGATGTCCCATATAACAAATTTTTTTTCCATTCAATAAACTTAAGGACCATGTATCTAACAGAAGTGGGCTTTGAGCCTAACTCAACCTCATAAAACCGGCTTATGAGGTGAGGTTTGCCCCCACTTATATACATTAATTTGGCCATATCACTAAGCAATGTGAGATCTTTAACACACCCCCTCCACGTCGAGATTACATTAGCTCACTACAACAGAATAACCTTTAGATAGCGGTTTCGCATGGTTTATAATAGCGGTTAAAAACGCTATTAAATGAGGTGCTATTATAGTGTTTGACTTTAGATAGCGGTTAACTAACCGCTATTAAAAAATAAGATATAATAGCAGTTAGTGTGGAAATTATTTAAAATTTGAAATCCGAATTCTTTTCTAAACTAAAATTTAGATGAAAACAAAGTTCATAACTTTATATAAGAGATAGTTTTACCTATTGCAAATCAATTCTCTTCTATTGCAGATAAAAAAACAAAAACAATTCTTCATCCATGGCAGTCACATCTCAATCCACAGGATTGAATAATCAGTTTCTGAATACAAGCACTTTTCAGAACAGCACAAATGATATTGAAACCGTTCATACAGGAGAATTAATTCCAAACCTTTCTTCTTCATTCATGGACAACAAAGAAGAGCATGATGAAAGGCTCCAGCAAAGGCTCGAGAAGAATCAACCCTTTTACTTTATTCACAAAGGCTCCAGCAAATGGGTCTCTACATGGGTTCAGAGTGCGGGTTTTCCCCTCCTCATCATTCCCATTTTTCTCCCACCAGTCCTTAAATACACCAAGAGAAAACCCTTCACAGGTTTCAACCAAAAAATGTTCTGGTTTTCAATTCTGGTTGGTCTTATGTTAGGGTTTAATAACCTTTTGATTTCTTGGGGAGTGGCATACCTTCCAGTTTCAACCTCAGCACTTCTTTTGTCCACCCAGTTAGTTTTCACTCTTATTCTGTCTAGCATAATTGTGAAACAGAAAATAACATTTTCAAACCTCAATTGTGTGATCCTCATCACCATAAGTTCCATCATTCTGGGTTTGGATTCTAGTCATGAGAGGCCAGAAGGGCTTACCAACAGAAACTACTTCATAGGGTTCTCTTGCACCATAGGTGCTGGTTTGTTGTTTTCTTTGTATTTGTCAGTGATGGAGAAGATCTACAAGAGGGTGTACTGCTATCAAATGGTGATGGAAATGCAGTTCATAATGGAGATTGCAGCAACTGTATTGGCCACTGCAGGCATGGCCTGGGATAGAGGGTTTTCTGGCATGAAAGAGGAGGCTGAAAGGGTTTTCGACAAGGGAACCACAGGTTATTGGGTAACTGTTTTCTCAACTGTCGTGACATGGCAATGTTACTTTATGGGAACTGCAGGAATGGTGTATAAAGATTCCTTTGGAGGTTTCAAGGCTGTATCAACTGTTTTATGCATTTGGGGCTTCTGCTCCTTCACTCCATCTTCGTATACTTTGCTCAAACAACCGGTTTTTAATAAGATATCATCTCAAATCTTGAATCCTTAAACCTAGGGCAACAGCTCACGCGAAATACATACAGAATCAATTAAATTTTCACTAGTCTAGAACTAAAGCTTAATCGAAAACATAAAATAAACCACCAAAATCAAATAAACAGTGGGAGTTTACAAGAAACATTGAAAAAAAGGGGGTTTTGATGCAGATCCACCCTCTGTACCAATAATCTACCGAACAAAGAACTAGATTTCTTATAATGATAAAAAAGCGAAGTAATTGAAAGAAAGAGAGAAGAAAATGACTAATCCGTTATGTGTGAGAGTCCGAATGATGGTGCGAAAGGAAAAGGTGAGAGCAACGAAACAATGGAGGATTTATTGGAGGATTTATCAGAGAGTGCAGAGACAGTGCAGAGAGAGCGCGAGGTAAAAGAAAGGGGTTTAGGTTTTTAAAGATTAGGACTTTAGATAGCGGTTCAACAAATGACCGCTATCTAAACTACATTTTTTATAGCGGTTAGGCAGAAACCGCTCTCTAAAGTGACTTTTAATAGCGGTTGGGTAGGAACCGCTGTTAAAAGGCAAGACATTAGATAGCGATTACTGAACAACCGCTATTATAGCTTACTTTAGATAGCGGTTCCTATCCAACCGCTATTAAAAGTCACTTTAGAGAGCGGTTAGACACAAACCGCTATGTAATATATATTTTTAAAAGCGGTTTTTCTTAACCGTTATCTAAAGTGCCGTTACAAGAACCCGATTCTGTCGTAGTGGCTCGAACGTGGGACTGGACAGACAGACAGGACAATTGTGCCAAGACAATTGTAGGACGACATATGTGGGTGAAGGGTGGTGTGATAAGCCCAACAGCTTTATTAGGATAGGCTCTGATACCAAAACAGAAGTGGGTTTAGGTTGAGTTAGGCTCAAAACCCACTTCTGTTAGTATCCTCATTACAACAAGGACATGCCAATTTGCCTTTAGTGCTCCATTCAGATAGATTTCCATATGTAGGAAAATCATTAATAGTCCATAAAATACATGCACGTAATTGAAATGTTTCTTTCATTGAGGCATCATATGTCTTTACACCGGTCTCCCATAGTTCTTTCAATTCATCTATCAAAGGTTGTAAATACACATCAATATCATTTTCCGGAACTTTAGGACCTGGAATAAGTGTCAACATTATGAAGTAAAGATCTTTCGTACACATCCAAGGTGACAAATTATAAGGAATTAATACTACTGGCCACACATTATATGATGTGCTCATATTTCCAAATTGATTAAAACCATCACTTGCTAGGCCAAGTCTAACATTGCGTGAATCTACTGCGAAAGATGGATATTGTGAATCAAAACTCTTCCAAACAATACAATAAGCTGGATGTCTATTTTCTCATCTTCATCAAAAGGCCTATCCTTATGCCACCTCATTTTTTTAGCAACATTAGAGGATACATATGATTGTTGTAACCTTGGGGCTAAAGAAAAATAACGCATAACTTTTTGAGGTAACTTTTTATGTAGATCTTTATATCGAGGAAATTTACAGGTTGGACAAGATGTTGATTTCAAGTAATCACCTCGATAAAGAATGTAATCATTCACACAAGCATCTATCTTTATATATATTGGGAGTGCTATTAAGGTTGAAGATACCGAAGAAATCAAGGAAACAAGTCTAAAGAGTAATATAATGAGTGAAAAAGTATCCAATTTCTATAAATTATTAGAGGATGTTGAACAAGAATTATATCCTAATTGAAAAAATTTCTCCAAATTATCATTTATTGTTCAATTATTAAATGTCAAATGTCTCTCTGGTTTGAGTGCAAAAGCAATTGATGCCTTACTTTATTAACAAAAGCATTTCCAGAAGGGAATAAAGTTCCTAAGTCTTATTCTGAGGCTCGAAAAGTTATTTGAGAACTTGAGCATGATTATATAAAAATAGATGCTTGTGTGAATGATTGCATTCTTTATCGAGGTGATTACTTGAAATCAACATCTTGTCCAACCTGTAAATTTCCTCGATATAAAGATCTACATAAAAAGTTACCTCAAAAAGTTATGCGTTATTTTCCTTTAGCCCCAAGGTTACAACAGTTGTATGTATCCTCTAATGTTGCTAAAGAAATGAGGTGGCATAAGGATAGGCCTTTTGATGAAGATGAGAAAATGAGACATCTAGCTAATTGTATTGCTTGGAAGAGTTTTGATTCACAATATCCATCTTTCGCAGTAGATTCACGCAATGTTAGACTTGGCCTAGCAAGTGATGGTTTTAATCCATTTGGAAATATGAGCACATCATATAGTGTGTGGCTAGTAGTATTAATTCCTTATAATTTTCCACCTTGGATGTGTACGAAAGATCCTTATTTCATAATTTCGACACTTATTCCATGTCCTAAAGCTCCAGAAAATGATATTGATGTGTATTTACAACCTTTGATAGATGAATTGAAAGAATTATGAGAGATCGGTGTAGAGACATATGATGCCTCAATGAAAGAAACATTTCAATTACGTGCATGTATTTTATGGACTATTAATGATTTTCCTACATATGGAAATCTTGTTGGAATTTTCTTTATAATCAATAATTATGCTTATCCAAATAAACAAAAAATACAGCATAATCATGAAATAATCTTCAAAACCTATACCTCATTCATGATGAAACAAGGATGCAGAAGCGTACCTGTATTTGCCGCCATTGGGAGAGTGAAACAATGATCGTGATCGTGGGTGTGTGTGGTCTTCCAAAAGAAGAGAGCAGTACGTTTTCCTTCTGTGTTTTTCTCGTCTGATGGGGATGACTTAAAAAATAGAAAACCCTACTTCTTATATAGAGTATTTTCTCTCTCCTTTGGGACCATAACCCTACGTAACTTATTTGAGATACGTACATTATTATGATTATTCTGAATTCGACCCCTCATAAAAAACAAAATATTCTCTGATATCCACACATTTAATTTTTCATGACAATTATACCCTTAGCCATAAAGTTAATATTAAGTAGACTACTTTATAATTTTGGTAAATTAAATAATGACCCTAACACATTTAAATAATAAATATGTGACCCAAAAAATATAACAATCTCCCACTGGTCACATATGTTTCCTTACAAATGTATCAGACTTTATGAGTTCAAAATTGTCATTATATACATCGGGCATATGCTTAAAATCTCGTCCATTAGTTAAGTCAATACATAGAACCAAAGCAGTTTTCGCTATATCATTCATAACTCAACCCATCAATGATCACTAATATTAACGCAACCAAATGACAAAGATTCATCATGAAATGTGTAGCATGAAAATTACATGTCGGTGGTCTTTAGATGTCAATTTTCAACTGGTCCAACTTTACCTTAATGAGATCCATCAACAACCTTATTATACAAAGTGTAATAACTGAATACCAAACTTCATATCTGATCAAAATTATATTCAAATACAAAAGTATGCATACTTAATACCAAAATACAGAATGCAAAAAAATACATAAATGACTAACTCCCACTAAACCAAAAAATCCATCAAACTGTAAAACACCCATATTAGACCTTGGGTGAAAAAACCCTTTGTAAAAGGATCCAAAAAAAAAAAAACCTTTGTAAGAGGATCCGCTATTTAGGAGTTTGTCCCAAAGTGTTCTACAGAAATCTTTCCTCTTTGTATTATTTCTTTAATAACAAGGAACTTAATGTCAATGTGTTTTGACTTGATTGTACTCCTATTATGGTTGAAATATAGGACGACTGATTTATTGTCTCAGTATAACTTGAGTGGTCTTTCAATTACTTTCACAGTTTGCAGCCTAATGACAAAGTTCCTCAACCAAATCCTTGATTAGATGCCTCATAGCATGCTACAAATTCTACTAACACGGTGGGTGAAATTGTAAGAATTTGCTTGACATTGCGTCAAGAAACTGCATCACCAGCTAGCAGATAAATGAAGTATGAGGTTATGAGGTATTTTGACATCCAACAAAATCTAAGTCAGAATAACTAGTGATCTTCAACTGATCTTTATATGAGCATATAATAATTTGTTCTCTTTAAATACCTCATAACCTTTTTTAGCTGTATATTCTTGGATTGCTTAAATATTTACCTAACATCCCATTTTATGTACGCTACAGCTAGATGCGTACATACTTGGACATACATTAGACTCCTACAAATGATGCATACGTAATCTTTGCATTGACCAATTAAAATTATCTATTAAGATCTATAATTGTCTAAAAAAATCCAATATTTATATTTTATTAGAACTTTTGAATGAAAACCTTATGAAAATAAAATATTTTTTAAGATAAAATATAAATATTAGAAATTTAAATAAAATAAAAAATCTTCTGAAGCAAACTATATGAATGTATTCCAAATGAACACAAATAGTCTAAATTATCTAAATAAGAAACTGAAATCAAATCCTCCCTATACCGATTTGTCATCCTTACCATAAATCCATCTTGTAGAATCAATTGGCTTTCGGTAACTCAGACAATCTTGTATTGAAACACTTATGTGAGTAGTGGTTCCAAATCTCACCAGACCAAAATAAGAAACATACATTTTCTGGTTAAGCGTGATATTTGGTACATTCTTTCTTTATATGTCCAATCACATTACAAAAGAAACCTTTATTATCTTGATTTTGATTCTTTTGTTCTGGATCCTTAACATTTTCTTTAATTGATACTTCATGGAAATCAAGTTATGAAGAAAAGTACTTGTGTCCGCTTTATCGCTTATAACAGTATCCTAAAGGCTTTAGTAATGCCACACTTAATGATCATAAGACTCATGCGAGCGATCCCACTTCTCATATCTTTGTCACAAGTACAAGGTTCTTTAAGAGAAGGTGTTGCTCAATCCTTAATGCAAGGTCTAGATCATATAGTCAAGAACAATTTAAATATTCTCTTTTCGTCCTTAAAATTGTTATCGTAAGAACTGGAACCGAATTTAGATTTACAAATATTTAAGCAAATAGTAACTTAACTGAGAGAACAAATAAAATAAATAAAAAAATTATGCTCATAAAATTAATAATAATAATAATAATAATAATAATCCATATCTTCAAATAATACCACAACCCATCACAAGATATCTAGTGCGCCATCAATATCAAGTCTTTGGATAGTAATAGTG
Source organism: Macrotyloma uniflorum (assembly GCA_016859785.1). NCBI lineage: Eukaryota > Viridiplantae > Streptophyta > Magnoliopsida > Fabales > Fabaceae > Macrotyloma > Macrotyloma uniflorum. The sequence goes on from BDMB01000038.1 coordinate 1,531,828, forward strand.
ATGTCTAGTGATATACTTGTTGTAATGATCAATCATTGATAATAATTCACGTCAAATGATAAACCCTTCTTTGGACTAATTCATCATCCACATGTAAAATTTTATAATTATCACATGTTTACCATCACAGGTGTGTATACAAACCGGACCAAGCGTTAATCTTCCTTTGGGCCGACTAATACCCGTATGGATAAATATACACACAAACATTTAAAATTTTTCAAAATAATCCATATACAAGAGAGGTCACTTTGGCGACTTCTTGAAACTGAATTCATATAAGATATTAAATAGTAGCCAAATTTTGAAATATATGTCTCGAATTGTGAAATCAATAAAGAATCTTGAATGTATAATCCCAAACTAAATAAAACAATATATATATACCACTGTGAGGTTAACTGTACAGGGATAACAATACATTCAACGTTCACGTACAAAATTAGATCTTAATAAATCAATAAAATTGTAAACACTTATCCCTTTGGTCAATCAATTATGAAAAAAAAAACAATAAATCCCAAATTTGAAAACCTAATTTCAAAATTTCCAAAATTATAATTTTGAAACCCTAATTTTAAAATTTTTCAAAATCATAATTTTGAAATCCTAGTTTTAAAATGGACCAGATTCATACTTTTAAAACCCTACTTTCAAATATTTCCAAAAAGCATACATGAATCAAGTATAGGCAGGTTCTGATACCATTGTTGGAATTTTCTTTAACCAAAAATACAGCATAATCATGAAATAATCTTAAAAACCTATACCTCATTCACGATGAAACAAGGATGTGGAAGCGTACCTGTATTGGCCGTCGTTGGGAGAGTGAAACAATGATCATGACCGTGGGTATGTGTGGTCTTCCAAAAGAAGAGAGCCGTATGTTTTCCTTCTGTGTTTTTCTCGTCTGATGGGGATGACTTAAAAAATAGAAAACCCTATTTTTTATATAGAGTATTTTCTCTCTCATATTATTCTGAATTCGGCCTTCATCAAAAACAGAATATTCTTTGGTATCCACACATTTAATTTTTCATGACAATTATACCCTTAGCCATAAAGTTAATATTAAGTAGACCACTTTATAATTTTGGCAAATTAAATAATGACCCTAACACATTTAAATAATAAATATGTGACTTAAAAAATCTAACAAATCTATCTGGATGGAACAGTAAAGGCAAATTGACATGTCCTTGTTGTAACGAGGATACATGGTCCTTAAGTTTACCGAATGGAAAAAAAATTTGTTATATAGGACATCGTCGATTTTTGTCACTTGATCATTCTTGGAGAAATAATGCGAAAGCTTTTGATGGATAAAAAGAAGAAAGGTCATCTCCTAAAAAATTTATGTGGAGATGATATACTTCATCAATACCAACAATTTGATCAGGTTAGTATTATTATGTATTTGTTATAAATATTAATGTCAATAAAAGTTAAATACTGTATTTTTATTAAATATAAAATTCAACTAAATCTAATCAATTTATATTATTTAAATATTTTTCAAATTTAAATATTAAAACAACTAACTTAATTAAAATAAAATATTATTTATTTATTTCAATAAAATGTTACAGTTAAATAATATAATTTGTTAAATATAAAATTTAATAAATTTAAAAATATAATGTAACATAATTAGTAACTAACTTTATTTGTTATTTTAAAAAATAATTATTTTAACTAGAGTAAAATATTATTTATTTATTTAAATAAAATATCACGGTTAGATAATATAGTTTATTAAATAGCATAATTTATTATATATAAAATTTAATAAATTTAAAAATATGATATAACATGACTAGTTAGTAACTAAATATGCTATTATTAAATATCTAGTTAAAGATTTAAATAAGAAATAATTACCTTAATTCAAATAAAACATTATTTATTTATTTAAATATAATATCAAAATAAGATAATATTATATTTTATTAAATATAAAATTTAATAAATTTAAAAATATGATGTAACGTAACCCACTCTTGTTATTATTAAGTATGTAGTCAAAGATTTAAATAAGAAATAATTATCTTAACTAAAATAAAATATTATTTATTTATTTAAATAAAATATCACTGTTAGATACTATTATAGTTTATTATATATAAAATTTAATTTATATAAAATTTAATAAATTTAAAAATATGATGTAACATGATTAGTAACTAAGATAAATATTTAAATAAGAAATAATCACCTTAACTCAAGTAAAATATTATATTTATTTAAATAAAATATTAAAATTAGATAATATTATATTTTATTAAATATAAAATTTAATAAATTTAAAAAATATGATGTTGCATAATTAGTAATCAACTCTATTTGTTATTATTAAACATGTAATTAAAGATTTAAATTTTATAATATATTTTTATTAAATAAAAATTTAAACTAATTATATTAAAAGATAAAAAATATTTTTTATCTTATTTGTTTAAATAAATAATTATATTAAAGTTTAAATTAAATAATACTAATGAATTTTTAAATTTAAATATTATTATTTAATAAGATAATTGTATTAAATAATATATTTTTTTAAAAAAATTAACTAATAATTAATTCAAAACTCATTAACTAAATAAATTATAATAAATAATAACAAATTTTATTGTAACTATTTTTTATTTATTTACTAACTTATTAATTATTTTTTATTAGAGTTTATTTTACTTATATTTTTTATTAATTAATACAGGTAACGTTCGATAAATTTTTAAAAAAAAAAAAAAAAGCGAGGAAAAATTCAATTATCTAAGAATTGGAAGAAACAAAAGTATTTATTTTAGTTGCCTTATTGGATATACCTAAAATTACGTCATAATCTAGATGTGATGCACATAAAAAAAAAATGTTTGTGAAAATATAATAGGAACTTTGATGGATCTTGAAAAAAAGACAAAAGATAGTCTAAACTCTCAATTTGATTTAACTTATATGGGTATAAGGCCAGAGCTTCATGCGACGGATGGTTATTCATCTACTATTTCTCGATGTATAGATGTCCAAGGGAGAAAAATATATGGGATGAAATGTCATGATTGTCATGTATTTTTACATCGTTTTCTCCCTCTTTTCATTCGTGGTGTTCTTCGAAAGGATGTTTGTGAGGCTCTAATTGAACTAAGTTATTTTTTTAGAGAGTTATGTTCTAAGACAATAAATTTTGAAATCTTAGACTTTCTAGAAAAAAATATAATTTTAATTTTGTGTAAGTTGGAGAAAATATTTCCTCCTTCCTTTTTTGACATAATGATTCATCTACCTATTCACTTAATAGATGAGGCAAACATTGGTGGGCCAGTGCAATATCGTTGGATGTATCCTATTGAAAGTGATCTTTCGTAGGCTCAAATCATATGTGAGAAATAAGGCTCATCCAGAAGGATGTATTGCTGAAGCTATATTGCAAGTGTGTGCATTTTTGTTCGAGGTATTTGCATGGATTTGAAACAAAATTAAATAGATATGGAAGAAATTATGAAGGTGATTTAGATTAGTTAAATAAATCAAATCTGAAAATTTTTCTAGAAACAGGAAAACCATTGCATGGAAAAAGATATGTGGAATTAAATGTAGTAGAACATGAGCAAGCAAGAATTTATGTTCTTCAAAATTGTAATGAAGTCTTTCATTTTATTAAGTAAATAATTTTTTTATTTTTTTATTGTTGTCATATATATTTATTATATAACTTTACATTTTATGATTAGGCTACATAAAGAAGAATTGGAGAAAAAAAATTCACATTTTGTGGAACAAAGACATCAAAAAGAATTTTTTCAATGATTAAAAAAACATGTAAGTATGAATTTGTTTAACTATTATTATATAACTTAAGAATATTTATTTACATTTTATTTTCAATATATAGGTTGCAATTTTGAAAAAAAGGAGGAAACAAAATTATAAATGAATCATTATTCCACTTGGCTTATGGACCTGATACACGTGTATTTCGATATAAAAGTTATTTAATAAATGGTTGAAGGTTTAATACAAATGATCGAGATATGCATTTGAAATCACAAAATAGTGGTGATGAAAATGCAGGTAATTTAGATTACTTTGGTGTATTGAGTTACTCTGGTGGAAATAATGTTATTTTATTTAAATGTGATTGGTGGGATATGTGTACTAAGGGGAAAGGATACAATTAAGACAAATATGAATTTATTCTTATTAATAGTAGTAAATTAAAGATTAATGAGCCATATGTTTTAGCGAGTCAAGCTCAAGTATATTATGTTAAAGACACCAAAGATCCTAATTGGCTAGTTGGTGTAAAAACAAAGCCTCGAGACTTGTATGATATGCCTGAGGAAGTTATAAAGAAAGTGTGTCAAGAAAATGATAACATTGGATCAATCACCTTTATATCTGATGCAACAGATAATGAACCTGAATTGTTTTTTAAAAGAAATGATTTAGCCAAATCCATAGTTAATGGAAATCAAATAATACATATAGAAGTTATTGATGATGATGATGATGAAGAAGAAGAAGAAGTAGATATTGAAAATATTGATTTGGTAGATGTTGAAGAAAGTGATGATGTAACATATAAAAAATATACCTATTTTACATCTATAACGGAATAAAATCTACCCATTAATTATTAATAATTTCAAAATATCATGAAATGTAAAACGTCTAAACATATAGAATATTCGCTTTATTCAAGTTTATCAATTGAAAATAAAAAGTCTTTACAAATACTCATAATAAATTGAAAGTTGCAAAATTTATTCTTCAGCACAAAATTAGTTTCTCCTTAAGCAAAACTTGAAGCTATTATTTAACTTTCACCTGCATTGCTATCTGCTCCCGTGTAACGACACGATCATCGTAGTATCAACAAAACCACAAACACAAACAGAAAGGGTAAGCTAATGTAAACAAAACCAATCAAAATATATATCATTCATAATCTCATCCTCACAATCCTTTATCTAAATATATTCAACTATTCAAAATATCATAGTCATTCTCAATCACACACATTCATCACACTCACTCATTCACAACTCCTAATATTCTAAACAGACTCTTTCGGAAAATTATATGAAACTCTTTACCTCTGAGGCTAGCACCTGGACATGTTTCCTTTGTTACCGGACCATAGACTAACCCTAAGAGTCTTTTTTACCTCTGGATTTTCCTGCCTATTCCCTTTTTCTAGTACCGACACGCCAGGGTAACCCCTAGATACATGTATAAAAAAACTGATGGCTCAATCCACCTAGTGATAAGTGCAGTAGAAGTCTCCATCGACCTCTCACCACATGGTACTCATGTCTACATGACTAGAATACCATTAGAAGTCTGGATACCCCATCTGATATCTCTAGATTTTCATATGTACACTAAAGCTATACCAAATAGTACCCCGTAGTAACTATTTGGCCTACACACAAAAAGCACACAACCAATCCAAGAATTATACAACATATCAAACCAATCTCATGAACATCAATCAATATCAATTTTATTTACATTGGCTCCCTGCCATCACAATTTTCTTGGCACCACTGCCATCAACACAATTCCTTGGCACCTTTTCCATCACAATTCTTATGACCTCAGTCACAATTCACAAAAACAAAATTCACATAATTATCACAAATATCATCTCACAATCAAATTTCAACCACAATACATCACCAAATCACACATTATATAACTCAATAATTTAATTATAACCTTTTATCACATTTCACACACACACACACACACACACACACACACACATATATATATATATATATATATACACACACACACACACACACACACACACACACACAAAAAATACTTTCGAAAACGTTTCGTTCATCCTCACAGCATGACCTTTATTCACTCAAAAATTCATAACTTAAGTTCTACATATTATTTTCATGTGAAATAAAATCCATTAGTTAGATAACATCTAGGGCTAAAACTTTTATGAAGGACACATTTCCAAATTCAAAGTAAAAATATGTCAAAAGGGGTTCACAAGTTAAAAACGAATATAATTCCAGACAGCTTGACCTTTAATTACTAAAAAAATCATAACTTGAGTTACACACGTCCATTTTATATGAAATAAAAGCCATTAGTTAGCTAACATCTATATCTACAACTTCCATGCAGACAATTTTCCGAAATTATAAATAAAAATATACCAAAATTCTCGCTCAAGAGAGGCTCTCCTCGCTTAAGCGAAAATCAACCCGAGACCAGTCCTAGGGTCACTCGTTTTGAGCGAAAAATCCTTCGCTCAAGCGAAACATTCGACGTACATAGTAACAAAATTATCATTAAGCTTATTTCTCAATCCTAATTCAATCACATTCAATCTAATTACGCATCATCTCATTTAATCAAACACCAATACCGAATAACTCCACAGTTTAATCAATAACGACACAATTACACCATTAATTCATACAAAGTCAACTAATAATTTAATTCATCCCTAATTCATAAATAATCAAAATATAATTAGCTTCCTGTACCTTTAAAGGATCTCAAAAAGAAATTTTTAATCTACTCTTCACGCTCTTTCCCCCGGTGTTCTCGGATTTTCAAAGAGATAAAAATTGAAGGAGAATTCTTAGAATTGAGATGAATTGGAGAGAGGGAAATTAGGGTTTTCTAAAAACAAAAGTGAAAAATGAGAGGATTAGGGTTAAATAAACTACAGAAGGCGTTGGTCTTGATTGTGATTGTGATTTAAAGGTATAAAGCCTTTTGTAGGCTCTTACACTTGTATGAAATTATATATGCTTCTAGATTAATGGTTTTAAATAAATATTATGGTCCATTTATTTTCACTAGCTTACCATTTTATGTAGATTGTGTTTTGAACTGCTATGATCGTGCCTTGCACGGGAGCATATAGTAGGTCTTTAGTGGAGCCATATGTGAAGCAGAATAGAAACTAGGAGTACCCACACCTTAGATACTTTTAGAATTAGTAGTAAGACTCTTAGTTATTTTGAATTATAAATTATTTTAGAGGACGGTAATAAAAATAGTTTTTATGCATTATATGTAAGGAAGATTTATATTTATATAATTATATAATTATATTTTCATATTTTTTTGTGTATTACATTCATTTTTCTCCATTCAATTTATTTCTAACTTTTATTTTTATTTGTGTTTTCATAGTTCTATTTGTTTAAATTTTGTGTTTAGTATTCAAATCATGTTAATGCACAATTTTCGTTTGATAAATTATTTTTAATTGATACTACAAATTTGAATGTAGGATTGAACTAAACCTTAATTTTATTTTATTTTAGTTGATAAATCTTTTGATATTTAGTATAATAAAATTTTCATAATTAATGAAGAAGAAATGGATATATATTTAATACTAGTATAAATTTGAGGATTTTATTTCATTTTTTTAAAAATATATTTATCATACAAATGAGATAAATCCTTTAGATTTTTACTTAATTTTTTAAAATCTGTCCAAAATTATTGAATGGCTCTCAGCTAATTTTTTTTTTAATATACGAAATTTATATCATTATAATACACCATTCTACCCTCCACATTCAAGTTTATTATTTGTTATTTAAAATAGCAATTAGAACAAAAAAAAATTATTGAATTAGTTACGATCTTTTACTTTTTTTTTGGGGTTCCAATTGTTTGTAATTACTTAGTCATGCAAAATTGAAGCTATTATTCTTTTTGAAATTTTATTGTGTGGAAAGTAAATAAAAATAATTTTTATAGAATTAATTATGAATTCTTAAAAGTTGAGTTATCCTTGTTTTTAATTTAATTTGGCAGATTAGTATTATTTATTTTGTGTAGTTATACAATCATTAGGATTATTGCTTACTAATTAGGGGCAATTGTGTGAAGGATGTGAATTATGATGATGACGGTGAATTTTTATATGATGAAGATTATTATTTTACTATTTTATTATTTTTATGATTTAACTATTAAGTGAAAATTAAATTTACTCATATTTTCATCATGCGAAGTTAACAATAAGAAATTAAATTGTGACTTTTGATTTGATTAAATAAATAATAAAAAGAGACGTCAAATAATAATAAAAATATATTAATTTACTCATACAAAATTTTTAATTATGTATCACAAAAGAAAAAAAAGATTAAAATAATTAAAATGAATGAAATAAAAAAATAAATATAAGTTGAACCCACATTTTCATTAAAATATATGCTTCATTGATGTATTATACTTCCTAAAACTTTTTTTTTAATTTTCTTTAATAGTAATATTTAGAAAATTAAAAATAATTTATATGTCAAATAAGATTCACTGACGTGGTTAGATTGATTTTATAGCTTTTAATGTAAGTATTAACATCATATATATATATATATATATAAAACAAGCATATTTGAATTTATGATTTTTATATATGCATAATAATTATAATACTAACCTTGATCCATCAGAACAAATTTGTGTTGACTACCTTTTCCCAATCTACCTCTTTCCGTATCTTTATTTCCCACTGTCGTTATTTGATGGCTTTCGTGAGACTCAAGTTTTTGCACGGTAGAGGTAGAACCCTAGTTTTTTCTTATATAACCAACATTCATCAGGTTGGTTATGGTAAATTTTGATTCTTAATATTAACTTCCCATAATTATCCATATTTCCATTTAATATTATTAAATCACATTAAGGCCCATAATTATATTTCATATGAATCACATCATTGGAATAATTTATTTAATTAATTCTAACATTCTCCCACTTGATTCATGTGAGGCCAAAACATTTAATGATTTAATAATTACATAAATCATACTGCGCATTTTAAGACCATAAGTAAATTGGTTTCATCATTAATCATAACTAAGGATATAGAAATAATAAGAGTCATGGCGGTTACACATCATTCAATCAACATGTTCCCTTCCATGTACTACTGTATTACCATTCTCCCTAATATGATTTTAAAGTGAGAAGTTCATAATGGGTTCAAACATAAAGTCATTCCTTCATCAATAATAACATAATTTGTTTTCCACATCATAATTTACATGTATATATATAAAAGTAGAAAAACATATATTTCAGAAACTTATACAGCAATGAGCTCAGAGTGTTAAATAGACAATAACAACATCAACATTCAACATTCACTAGTAGACATAATGCCCATGTTCTTAACATGACCAACAAATACATTAGGCGGTAACCCTTTCATTAAAGGGTCATCAATCATAAGATCAGTGCTAATATGTTCCATTGACACTCTATGTTTCTGATCTTCTTCTTTAACGGCAAAGTATTTCAATTCCATATGTTTAGCACCTTTGGAATATTTGTCGTTTTTAGAAAAGAAGACAGATGCAGAATCATCACAATAAATTTTCAACGACTTGGCAATACTGTTAACTACTCCAAGTCCAGAAATAAAGTTCCGCAACCAATTAGCCTGAATTGTGGCCTCAAAGCATGCCACAAATTCAGCCTCCATAGTGGATGCAGCAATGACTGACTGCTTCGCACCTTTTCATAAAATCGTTCCTCCGGCTAAAAGATACACATAACCGACAAGTATCTTAAGACTTTCTTTGCAGCTTTCCAATGATCTAATCTTGGATTACACTGGTATCTACCAAGCATACCAACTGCAAAACTGATATCTGGTCTCGTACAAGTTTGAGCATACATCAAACTCCCAACAACATATGCATAAAGAATATTCTCCATCTGTTTTCGTTCCAAATCATGCTTAGGACATTGCATGAGACCGAAATTTTCTCCTTATTGTATTGAAACGAGAGATGTTGAACATTTATCCATCTTGAACCTCTCTAAAACTTTATTAATATATGCTTTCTGAGACAAGCCTAACATTCCTTTTGATCTATCACAGAATATTTCTATTCCTATAACATAGTTTGCCTCACCCATATCTTTCATTTCGAAGTTGTTAGAGAGAAACTTCTTAGTCTCACTTAATAGTCCAAAATCATTAGTTGCAAGCAAGGTGTCATCAACATACAGAATGAGAAATATAAACTTACTCCCACTGGCTTCATATATATACACCGATCAACAGTGTTTTCCTTAAACCCAAAAGACATAACAGTATCATTAAACTTAAATACCATTGTCGGGAAGCCTGCTTAAGTCTGTATATTGATTTCTTAAGTTTACACACCATGTGTTCCTTTCCTTCTTCAATGAACCTCACTAGTTGGTCCATATAAACATTCTCTTCTAAATTCCCATTTAGAAAGGCAGTTTTAACATCCATTTGATGCAACTCAAGGTCATAATGAGCTACTAATGCCATGATAATTCTAAAAGAATCTTACTTAGAAACTGGCGAAAATGTTTCCTTATAATCAATGCCATCCTTTTGAGTAAAACCTTTGGCAACAAGTCAGGCCTTATAACGTTCGATATTGCCATGAGAGTCACGCTTAGTCTTAAAGACCCATTTACACCCAACTCTCTTGCTTCCTTCTAGCAATTCCACAAGATCCCAAACATCATTTTGTGTCATTGATTTAAGCTCATCTTTCATAGCATCTAGCCACTTATCAGAATTATCACCATTAATGGCTTCTGAAAATGAAACAGGATCATTATCAATACTTAAGTCATTTTCTAACTCTTGTAGATAAACCACATAATCATTCGAAATAGCATATTTCCTTTCTCTCTGAGATCTTCTTAATGCTATTTCTTGTGGTTCTTCTACTGCAGGTTCATTGTTAATCTCAAAATCATTAATTTGTTGTTCCTCTTGATTATTGTGTGGTTTTTCAACATGTGGAACAACAATTCTTGAAATAGAAGTGTTAGCTAGAGGAACTTGTACTCTAACTTCCTTAATCTCCACACTTTGTGAAGTTTCACTCCCACTGGTTTCACCATTCTCAATGAACCAAACATTTCCTGTTTCAACAATTCTTGTACTATGGGTAGGACAGTAAAATATATACCCTTTAGATTTTTCTAGATAACCAATGAAATACCCATTGATTTTTCTTGCATCCAGTTTCTTTTCTTACGGATTGTATATTCTAATTTCTGCCTGACAACCCCAAACATGCAGGTGTCCCAAACTAGGTATTTTTTGAACTGCCTTACTAGGAACCCTATTCAACAAATACATGGCAGTTTTTAAAGCATACATCCATAGTGATACAGACAAAGATGAATCGCTTAACATGCTCCTAACCATATCCATTAAAGTTTGATTACGCCTTTCTGACACATCATTTTGTTGTGGTGTACTTGGCATTGTGTATTGAGCACAAATACCACGCTTCTCAAGGAACTTAGCAATGGACCAGGATCATATCTTCCATAATATTCACCACCTCTATCTGATCTTACAATTTTCACCTTTCTGTCTAATTTCCTTTCCACTTCATTTATAAAAATCTCCAATATATTCACTGCTTGAGATTTTTCATTCAGCAAATTAACATACCCATAACATGAAAAATCATCAATAAAGGTGATAAAATATTTTTTTTTATTGAAAGCATTTACGTCAAAAGGTCCACATAAATCAGTGTGTATAATTTCAAGAAGCTGAGTGCTTCTTGTGGCTCCTTTTCTTTGTGTGTTTTGTTTGTTAGCTTTTAATATAATCCACACATATATTTAGATCAGTAAAATCTAATTCCGAAAGAATTTCATTCTTTATTAATCTTTGCATTCTTTCTTTGGAAATATGTCCCAAACTTTATGCTACAAATAAGCAGAACATTCGTTCACTAAACTATGTTTAGTGCCAACATTATGATGCAAGGTCATAAGAGTTTCAGCATATAGATTATCAAGATTCAATAAACCATCATAAAGTATATCGGATCCAATCATAATAATACGCTTATATAAGCTGAAACAACCATTCACAAATATAAAAGAGTACCCAGCAACATCAAGTTTAGACAAAGAATCAATCCAGAAACATGAGTCATACATCTAGAATCAATCCACCAAGTATTATGGGGAACTTCAGTTAAATTTGATTCAAAACATACATAAGCATTATGCTCATCCTTCATTTCGAACCAAGCTTTACATTTTTTGTACAATTCTTCTGAAAATGTCCAGACTTCCTACAAAAATGACATTTGTCATCTTTCTTCTGGATCTTAACAAAGGACTCGCCAATCTTCAATGGTCCTTTGGCCTTTCCATGTTTCTTGTCAAATTTCTTCCCGGCTCCTTTATTCTTCACATAATGAATGAAGTAATTTCCTTAATTCTTAAGTCTGGTCTCCTCCTAAACCAACATATTGTGCAGTTCATGCACATTCCATTTATCTTTCATAGTATTATAGTTCATTTAGAAGGGACCGTATTCTGACGGTAATGAGTTCAAAATGAACTATACAAGGAAATTCTCATCCACTGTCCCCAAAGACTTAAGCCTTGCTGCAATATTTGTCATTTCAATGACATGTTCATGCATAGTACGAGAACCATCAAACTTCATGGTGGTTAAAGTACTCATTAATGTCCCAGCAAGGGACTTATCAGCCGTTTGGGAACGCTCTTCCACAGATTTCATAAATTCTTTGGAATTCTCAGTTATGGGAAGAGCTGACTTAATGTTATTTGCTATGCTCATTCGCATAAACATCAGGCTAAGTCTGTTTGACCTTTCCCAAGCCTTAAAATGGACTTTCTCTTCATTGCTACTGGAATCCGTAATAGCAGCAGGTTTTTTCAACCTGAAAAGCCAAATCAAGATCCAAAACACCTAAGTGAAACTGGACTTGTTCGCTCCAATCAGTATAATTTAACCCATTAAAGATCGGAACAGATGCTTCAATTAATACACGGTTAACATTAATGTTTTGATTCATAAAATAAATAAATAATATATATTCAAACAACAAATAATTTTATGCATACTAATGCTCTCCTTTGGGTGATACATTAATACATAACAACATAATGATGCTAACAATATTAACATTATTTGGTGAGATAAACACATCAATTAGAAATACTCACTATCTTTGGATATATGAATAAAACTAATAATGCGTAGTCAGTGCCAACAATCATATTCGTTATTAAAAGGACAACCAATCAACCTTTGAGTGATTCAAAAATGCCTTATAACAATGAATTTCAATTAACCCATAAATAAATTATTCATAATTTAGCATCCGTTCTATGGGTAATTGAGATAAAAATTTATTATTAATTTGGAATTAAATAACATAAAAAATTTGGCCACTTTGGTGACTAGCAAATTTATCATAAGTTAATTCCAAAACTTTCATTAAACCTTGATCATGAGTAATTGAGATAAAAATTTATCATTAATTTGGAATTAAATAACATAAAAATTTGGCCACTTTGGTGACTAACAAATTTATCATAAGTTAATTCTAATACATACACAAAACTTTCATTAAACCCAATCACATCCCAAGGTTCTTGATCCAAGCAATTGTAAAATCTTACGCACATAAGGAGAAATTGAACCACAATCAGTGAGTTTTAAAATATTAATTAGATGCAAAAGAAAAATTTCCAATTGCCAAAAACCCAGATAGCACGTAATCCATAATACAAATGGGAAATTAAATGGGCAGTACCAAAACACAAAATGAATGCACATTGCCATATTGAAAAATATTACATCAGCAGCAGCGGAATATCATTAATTTATTTATCCCTAATAAGATTAGGGATAATAAAACGTTCATAATTTTGGAAATCATCATTTAAGAAAAATCACAAATTCAACAACCATGCTCTGATACCACATGTAAGTATTAACATCATATATATAACAAGCATAAAGGATCTTTGAATTCATGATTTTCACATATGCATAATAATTAGAATATTAACTTTGATTCATCATAACAAATTTGTGTTGACTACCTTTTCCCAATCTACCTCTTTCTGTATCTTTATTTTTCACTGTCATTATTTGATAGCTTTCGTGAGACTCTCAGGTTTTTGCACGGCAGAAGCAGAACCCTAGTTTTTTCTTATATAACCAACATCCATCAGGTTGGTTATAGTAAATTTTGATTCTTAATATTAACTTTTCATAATTATTCATATTTCCATTTAATATTATTAAATCACGTTAAGGTTCATAATTATATTTCATATGAATCACATCATTGGAATAATTTATTTAATTAATTCTAACATTTAAATTTTCGAGAAAATTGATCACGTAAACAAACTTTAGCTCAAACTTTTAAATTGATCAACGTAAAAGATTTATAAAGAAGCATTACACGGCATTTTTTTTCTACAATATTGATGTGATATTTATATATAAATTTTTAAATATATTATATTTATATTTAGTATAAAAAATATAAAATAATGTTCAATGTTAAATATATGAAAAGTATTTAATAAAATTAAATTTAAAAAAAAAATTATTAAAAATATTATATTCATATTAAACAATATGTATTGAATATAAATATTATGTGTTCAATAATTTATAAATATTAAATTTTAAAAAAAAATCTTTTATCATTTTACTATATTAGTAATAATGATATAAACTTGTATGGGCTTCGGTCCATACACCTCACATATATGAATTTTATTTTATTTTTAATTTGCATAATTATAATCCATTCGCAGGCCTGATTCGTTAAATTCATGGACTTTACAGGCCCGGTCTGTTAAATTCATGAATTTTGCATGCTTAATTCTTAGATTCGCAGGTTAGCTCGTAAGCTTTAAACTATTTTACATAAAAAAAATTACAAGTAATCAACTAATAAAGAAATTTCATTTAACTTGGTAGATCTTGTTCTAATAGATTTTAATTTGGTAGGTTTTAATATATTTTTATTATTTTTATATTACAATTTTGTCCCGCAAAATGGTTTGTTTATGCATCCGCGTGTTTTTAGTCAGATACAGACTTAAACGGACCGGACTGGTCTTCTTACTCACCTAAAACACTTAAATAGGTTTACATTTTCTTATTACGCTGAAAAATTTATTATAAAAAATAAAATAAAATAGATTATCATTTAAATAAATATAATTATTAACTTCTATAAGTAAATAAATTAAATTTATTTTAAAATAATTAAATCTGACATTTTCAAAATTATAAAAAGACTTAATAATCTAATTTTTAAATTTAGATGGATAAATTAACATCTTAATGAGAATAACAAAATCGGAAGCTGTATGAAAGAAAGGACCTTGCAATAATAGCCAATCCATTGAAACCTTTCCAATGCTGCTGGCAATTTTCTTCGGGAAGAAAAAAGAAATTGAGAAAAACAAAATATTTGAAAAAAATAATAATAAACACTTCAGCTATCAAATCAAAATTAAAAAAGTCTAATTGTTTCATGACAGGAGACAAGAAACCCTTATTCTCTATCAAGAAAACATGATAGGCAAAAGAAATAAGATATTTTATTTTTTGAAAATATTTTAGTTAAACATGTTTTTTTAGACATTCGCAAGAAATTCATTAATTATTGTACATATCATATATATTTGGATAAATCTATATATAATATATTTAACGAAAATGAGATTAAAAATTTATAAATAGTCATTAATCCGAAAAAAATTATTCCATAATGATTTAAAAATTATTTTTTAATTATTCAATAAAAAAAAGTTTTATTAAAATAAGTTTTGATATTAGTAAATTTGAAATTTAACTTGTTCAAAGTTCAAAATAAATTTTGAACCACTCAATATCTTAATTTAGTTATTAATATAAAAAAAATAAAAAATAATTTGAAACTAGTAGCAGCACACATTAAAAGCAATATCTGCTACCCAAGTTTTTATGCGAGCTCAATTTTATGGATCTGCTGGCTTTGCGGGATGCAAACCAAACCATGACCTAGTAATTTGTTACATTTTGAAAATAAAATACAAATATTTATTCTTAATTTAAGGTTGATACACATAAATTAAGAAATATTTATTAAAAAGGAAATATTATTATATTGGACTAAAATATTTTTATTGAATATATTAGTAGTGAATACTAAATAAAGATATTTTGAAGATAAAAGATTAAATTAAATTTTAAAATTCGAAAACATAAAAGGTTGAAACATTTAATTTAAAGATATAAGAAGATAGTATTTGGAAGATGGAATCCCAAGAAGACGTCAGGCCATGGAGGAAATGATGGTTTCCCAAGTTTATGAAAATACTGAAATGCTTTGCACACTTTGGTGACACTACTAGGAATCTCTATTTAAATTTTCATTCCCAATAATGAAGAATATAATAATAATAGAGAAAATTTGTATAGAATATAGGAATAATAAGCACTTAAAAAAAATGTCTTGAATTATATGATTCTACATGAGATAGTCCTGAGCCACATTTCATGCTGCTTTGAATAAGACTATAATAGAAGTTTTATATTCACATGTCTGTACTTGATTATTCTCTTTCATTAACTTAATCATATTTCAAATCAATTAAATATTTAAGGCAGATTTAGTGTTTGGCATTATTATGTGATCTGTTAATCATATGATAATGAATTATTCATGTTACCTCTATGATATGACCCTACAATCATTCAAAAAGAAACAGAAAAGAATCGAGTCAAAAGTGTTATTAACTTGGAACAAGCATTTCCCAAATTGAAGTTTGTCTCTTATTGGCATAAATGCTTTTCATCCATATTCATTCCCCTCAACACACTACCAAAATGGATTTTTTATTATGCTAATTTATAAATATAGTATAAGTTTCTTTTTCCTGTAGTTTCCTTCTATGAATTAAAAATTTATTCATAAATGTGTGGCCTATACGTACCAACTCTAATATTTAATAAATGTAGGCATAAAATAAAATAAAAATGAGAAAATAGGTTACATGCAGTTTTATAATAATATCTATCTTTAAAGTTACAACAAAAATTACTCTTGATGGCTATAGTAACACTTATTATTAACCTCTTCATAATTTGGACTACATTAAGCATATTTTTCATTAATAATTTATCAATAAAATTGAATATAAATTTCTTAAATCTCATCTTTTATTATTATTATTATTATTATATATAATAATAAAAAATATAACTTATAACTTTTAATCTATCAATTTTTTAATATTTTTCTATATCTATTTGTCGTTATTAAATTTTTTTAAATAATAAATATTTATGAAATAATGTTTTAACTTTTATAAGAAATAATATTTTATGCTTTTATGTTTCTTTTTAATTATGTTTTTGTTGTTGCCTTATATCTCTCTATAACATGTCTTTCACTTTCAATAACTTTCACCCTTGTTGACTTAAGGAGTTGTTGAGTTGAGCAATCCATATAATAGAATCTTAATGAATCCAAGTTTCATGTTGTCACCATCTGGATTTAGCATTCTCATAACTTATATATTCATCTTGATCAACACATGAAAACCTCACTCTTTATAAGAAAAGCTTGAGCTGGATCTTTGAATATAGTAACTGAAATTTTATTTGTTAAATCATAAAATAAGTCACTAATTAAAATAGTGAACAATTTACATCAATGATTTTTTTCTTTTTAATTATTGATATTCAATATTAAATTAGTAATCGAATCAATAATAAAATTAATAACTTTTTTAAAATTTTAAAAAAATAATAAACTTAGACAATTTATATTTTTTTTATTAAAATACAAAATAAAAAATAATATTTTACTTTCATGCATTTTATATATATATATATATATATAAATATAAAGAATAACCATCATTTTTATAATAACTTATAAGTACATAAGATTCTAATTTTTTTTTTTTCAATATAGATAAATTATGTTTTTCATTTATTTATTTGAAAGCCTAATTTTAGGTATAACGGATAACTAGTTTTATTTTAAGAAAATATGAATAATATATTTTTAATATATTATTTATTTTTTATTATAATTTATCCTAAATTATTTAAATTTTATTCTTATTTATCGTATATTATACTTTCAATAAATTTTAACCCAAATATTGTTAAAGAGAGAAATCTAATATTTTATTCTTACGTACCATCATTAAAAAAATTTAAAAAATTGTAACTTGAAAAATAATCACCATTTATTATATTTATTTTATTCAAGAAGAACGTAAATAAT
Source organism: Macrotyloma uniflorum (assembly GCA_016859785.1). NCBI lineage: Eukaryota > Viridiplantae > Streptophyta > Magnoliopsida > Fabales > Fabaceae > Macrotyloma > Macrotyloma uniflorum. Next base: position 1,549,926 of record BDMB01000038.1, read on the forward strand.
TACTTTCTTTTATAAGAATTTAATTTTAAGAAGATATAATAAATATTTACATAAAAAATTTGAATAAACACAAATTTGATATTTAATATTAATTAAATATATATCGTAACATTTCCTAACTATTCTATCCTAATTATATAATTTTGAAAAAAAAATTATAATTTTGAATTTATTTTTATTATATTACTAAGATAATTTCCAAAATATTTAAAATAAAATCAACATCCTACTAGATTATTTATTTGTATTCTTTTAAGGTAAAATCCTAACTTTTACTTTTTCATTGATGGAGATCTTTCTTTTAACATGTTATCTGATTTTGTGTAAGGAACACAATCATAACATTTAAACATACATAATATAGTAGAGTAGTAAGCTAATGATAAAAAAGAACATGCATAATCAATAAATATTCATATCATTTAAGGCTAAACATATAACTAAGTATAAGGACCTACCCAAGACTTTCCACATTGTAAATTCACACACTCATAAACAAGACTGAAGACTTTTAGAAGACTGTACGAATTTCAGATATCTAAGACTAACACCTGATGTAAAATTCAAGAACCACGAGCCTTCTCACGACCGACTTACTGAACTTTTTTCACCCTAAGGTCATCCTTTCATACCTCACATCCAACACCACATCAAGGTAGTCTCACCCAATTGCCTTAGAACGATTGAGGAAACCTCCATCGACCTCTCACCACATGAAGTCCTAGTCTATATGACTTAGATCAACATTGAGATTGAGATCTGAATATCCCATACCATATGCCTAAATCTATACACATTAAGTTACCACATCCAAGGTTTTCAATTTAAGCAACAAACTCTCCTCCCAAAGGAGTCATACCGACCTCAATGTCAATATTCATCTTCATTAAATGCATACCACTTTCCATCATTCATAATCCCATACAATTTTTACTCATATATACTAGTATACTAAAAATTTAAACTAAACTCTCCCTTTTAGGCCAGAGCAATTTTGCTTAGTTGCAAATCAATCCACTCAACAATTTATGTAGATTAAAAAATTTTGTAGAAAAGCCACTTTAATTTCCTAGACCCAAATTCATAAATTTGACACATTTAAATGTACTAAATAAACTTATCTCATATTTTTTTTCAAGAAAATTGATGGGTCAGACAACTCAAAGTGGTTCTCCTACAATATTTCACAACTGAAATAGGAATTCAATTTATATTAACTCAAACAAAATTCACACTAATCAATTCGCTCCATATCAGATTATCACATTCATTTCAAAGATTCAAACAAAATCTATTCATAAGTCTAGTCACAACGGATTAATTTAGGTCTATTTTAATAAATTATTGGGTCACTGATTCAAAGTAGATTCTTCTCCAAAATTTCAATCAGCCCAACTCCAATTTATCACACCACAATCAAATTAAAATCAGATTTTAAAGTTTAACAAAGTTCCATTGAATTGAAGGTTATACCACCCACCAATTCAAAGACATCAAGAAGTACAATTTGATGCAAGTCAATCAATCCATCTATCTCTTACTCATTCACAAGATAATGATAATTTAGTATACATTTCAATTAAATCACAAATTTTACACCACTCTCAAAATCTGCACATTCTCATCCCAATCAATACAGGTTTAAATTGGAAAATCAAGCCAAAACTAGGTTAGCTTCTCTTACCTAAATTGGGATTCCAAACAACTCATTGCTACCACCACTGAGCATAGTCTCAAGTGTTCTAATTTGCTTTGAGTAGTTGATCAACAAACCAAACACATCACTATGAGTAAAGACTAGTATAGAGCCATATTGATACAAAAAGAGAACACATGCATGAGACCTAGAACCCCTCAAACAACCACCCAACCTAGCCCCTTCTAACAATTTATGGTATTGAAAACTTATGCAAAAGAGGATTCCAATTAGTTCAAAATACTCTACTCCTAGAAAGTTTCTTGTAGGTATGTTAGGATCTTGAAAAGGATGAGAAATGGATAAGAAATCTTAGAGAGAAGTCAAAGGATTTAGAAAAGGGAAAGTTTTAGAGAGATAATATTTTTTGAATAATGAAGGATGAAGTATTGAGTTTTATATTTATATAATTTTAAAACATAACTAAACAACTTTCCTTCTTTATTACTTAAAATTATTTTCATCTCCCATAAACTAGTTTCTACTAAATCCTAATAAATACGATAAATAATTTTTTATTAACAAAAAGAATTTAATAAGAGTGAAAAAATCAATGCCCAAACAACCAATTATTATCTACCAAGTCAAAATCCAATCATTCCTATAATTTCAAAATCACCCACAAAAATACCCATGCCCAACCCCCTTCAATAAATACGACCTACAAGGCATCCATACTCTATGCAACACACACACACACACACACACACTCCCATAGCTAAGGTACACAATCAAGTCCATAACCCATCTCAAATTCTTGGGCACACAATCCATCTCAAGTACATAGTCATTCAAGCATACAACCTCTCAAACACATAGCCCCTCAAGCATACAATCTCTCATTATTACCATTTCCATCACATTTTTCTTGATACCATTTCCACCACAAACACATTGACCCTATTGCCATAATTTTCTACAATTCTTATGACCTCAGTCACAACTCACATATATACTTTACATCAACATTACCAATCTCATTTCGCAATCCACCACAAATCAATATATTTATTTTTCAATTTACATAAGTCATAATATGTAATCGTAACAATTCAATACATATCCACTAACATCTTCATAATTTCACCAATACACCCAACCCACAATTTTATCTCAAGAAAATACACAATATTTCATAATATAATATCACCATAATTTCAATAATTCACCATAATAGAACTTTTTTTTCCCACCCATGAAATACCGAAGTGTTACAACACATATTAAACATTTCACATATATTTCAATTCCAAAAATTTAATCCTAATAAATATCATAATGTCTCATCACATATTTCTCAAAAATACATATGATCTCTACCATTCATTTCCATAAAATTTGCACTCACACATTACCAAAATGTACAACATATCATTAATGATTAAGTTAAATAATATTCATTTAGTCATGTTGCATCAAAATCTATATATATTAACTCTTTTAATTTATTTTACAACTTAATTAAATTTTCAAGTATTGACTATTCTCGCTCAAAGAAGATATCTTCGCTCAAGCAAAAATATTCTTGAGAGTAATATTCAAATCTAGAGTTTCTCATTAAAGTGACAAAGCTCTTCGCTCAAATAAGAAATTTCTCGCTCGAGTGAAAAAAGTTCTAAGTGCCATTGGAGAATTCTCGCTCAAGCAAAATTTCATCGTTTGAGCCAAAAATACTCTAAAGAGCAATCATGAAGGTCCTCACTTGAGAAAAAATAGCTTGCTCGAGCAAAAGTCCTTGCGTACAATGCAAGAAACCTAAATAATTCAAGATTAAACTCTTAATCCTAATTAATTATATAATATTTAAACTTGGCATCTGAATTAAGCTTATTTATATAATTTCTATCTGCATCACAGGGCAAAACTGAAGGGACTACATAATTAGCAATGTCAGCAAATCAAGGAATATTATTCAACTCATAAATATTCATCAGGAAAATTTTCATTGATTGAACCAATTGCATCTTCATTTTTAATCCTACTTAAATGGTCTGCTACTTGGTTACATAACCCTGCTCTATCTTTAATTTCAATTTCAAATTCTTGCAATAATAAAATCCACCTAATCAACCTTGGTTTGGCATCATGTTTCTTCAATAGATATTTAATTGCAGCATGATCAGTGAATATAATTATCTTGGTGCCTAATAAATAAGCTCTAACTTTATCCAAAGCAAAAACAATGGCTAATAATTCTTTTTCGGTGGTGGTATAATTTACTTGTGCAGAATCAAGTGTCCTAGAAGCATAAGCTATGACATGGGATAACTTATCAATTATTTGAGAAAGCACTACACCTAAAGCAAAATCAGAGACATCACACATTAATTCAAATGGTATAGCCTAGTTTGGAGGCTGCATAATTGGTGCAGAGGTTAATTCAGCTTTTAATTTATCAAATGCAGTTTTACAAGCATCATTAAATATGAATTTCTCATCTTTTTGCAATAGTTTAGATAAGGGAGAGGCTATCTTACTGAAATCTTTGATGAAGTTTCTATAGAATCTAGCATGACCAAGAAAAGACCTCATCTCTCTTACTGTTTCAGGATAATTTAGTGTAGAGATAACTTCAACCTTGGTTCTGTCCACCTCAATACCTTTTTCTGAAATTAGATGGCCCAAAACTATTCCTTCTTTCACCATAAAGTGACACTTACTGAACACACCTTTGTAATACCTTAGATAAATTATTCAAGCATAAATCATAAGTAGAACCAAAAACAGTAAAATCATCCATATATACTTCCATACATTCTTCAATCAAATCACTAAATATACTCATCATACATCTTTGAAATGTGACTAGTGCATTACATAATCAAAATGACATTATAGAATAAGCAAAAGTGCCAAATGGACAAGTGAATGTGGTTTTGTGTTGATCTTTGGGTGCTATGTGAATTTGCATGTAACTAGAAAAACCATCCAGAAAACAATAATGTGACTTACTTGCAAGCCTCTCAAGCATCTGGTCAATGAATGGAAGTGGAAACTGGTCTTTTTGAGTTGCTTGGTTGAGCTTCCTATAGTCAATGCATACTCTCCACTTATTAGTTACCCGTGCTTGCGAAATTTCTTTGTTCTTGGTCTCTATGATGGTAGTTCCAGATTTCTTGGGCACCACTTGGACTAGAGACACCGATTCACTATCTGATATTGGGTAAATTATGCCAACCTTTAATAACTTAGTCACTTCTTTCTTAACTTCATCAGCTGTGGTTGGATTGACACGCCTTTGAGGCTATCTTATGGCTCTGACATCAACTTCCAAGAAAATTCTATGCATGCAAACAATAGGGCTAATCCCTGAAATATCTTCTAAGCTCCAGCCAATAGCTTTCTCATTTTCTTTCAATACTTTAGAATGTTCCTTACCTAGGAATGACTATTTTAAATGAGCAGGCAATGGTTTCAGCTCAAATTCAACTCTTTGCTGCTGTTTTTGTTTTTCTTCTTCTTTTTGTGATTTTCTTCCTTCATCCTTTTCTTCCTTTTTGTGGTTTTCATGTATACCTGCAAAATTCAAAGCTAGTGATGTGGGTGCTATGTGGTTAGAAAACAATTTGCAAACTGGCCTTGCTGGCCGAAAACAATGCGTGAATCAATGTCATCAAACTTCAGATATTTAAGTGCTAAATCTACATTTGTACAGTCATGTGTATTTACACAATCCATGGAGAACAATGAATGATCATAAAGTATAGAATGGTTCTCCACTAGATTTCTCATTGCTGCAAAGATGTTAAATGTAATTTTCTCCTCTCCAAACTCCATAGTAAGAACTCTAGCATGCACATCTATCTTTGTCTTAGCTATCATAAGAAATGGTCTGCCTATAATCAGTGTGGCTTGGCTGATCTTGTTCTTATCCTCCATATCAATAATGTAGAAATCAGCAGGGAAAAGTAATTGATTAACCTTCATGAGCACATCTTTAAGAATACCAAGTGGCTGCATAGTTGTTTTGTTAGCTAATTGAATTACCACATTGGTTGGCTTGAGATTCTCTACTTGTAACATCTTGTAGAGTGTAGTAGACATCACATTGATGGAGGCACCAAGGTCAATTAATGCATTTTCAAAAGTCAAATCTCCTATGGTGCATGGAATTGAGAAGGAACCAGGATCATTGCATTTCTGTGGCATTCGTAGCTTTGAGAGAGTAGAAACAACTTTAATTTTAGCTCCTCACAATTTTCTCTTGTAGGTGCATAGTTCTTTAAGGAATTTGGCATATTTGGGCACTTGCTTCACTACTTCCAGCAAGGGTAAGTTGATCTTCACTTTCTTAAACATCTCTAGTAGTTCAGGATCCACCTCCTTTTTAATAGATCTACTTCTTGAAGGAAAAGGAGTTGGAATAACTGGCTGGACTTTCTGTTGCTTCTCTTTGTCTTGTTCCAGTGTTCTTTCATTGATCATGGGAGTAGAGGTTTCTAGCTCAACTCTAGATTGAATTTTTTTCCCACTTCTCAAAGTTATAACATTAACATCTCCCCTTGGATTAATTACAAGCTGTGATGGGAGTGTACTAGATCCTTGTTGTTTTAACATGTTAACATCTGTTGAAAGTTTCCTAATTTGTGTCTTCATATCATTCATACCAGTTGTTATGTTTTCTAGTATTTTACTCATGTCAATGTTTTGAATTTTGATGTACCACTAGCTGCTGCAATGGCTACTCATTTTGATTCGATTGGTTCTTGAAAGAATTATATTAGGTTGTTGATATGATTGATATTGGTGTTGCTACTGATGATAATGATATGGTTGGTGCTATTGAGATTGTTGATTATACTGCCTTGATTGTTGGTGATGAGGATTTGAATTAAATTGGCCTCTAGCTGTCCCATACTTGAGATTGGGATGACCTCTCCAACCAGGATTGTAGGTAGAGGAGTAGGGATCATATTTTTGCTGGTTAAAATTCATTGGAGGTTGCACCTGTTTCAAAAAAGGAGTTTGTTCAGGATACAATGTTGTTGTAGTCTCATATGGGCTGGACTCTTGGAGTTGAGGACACAAATCTGTATGATGGTCAATGGCTGCACAGATTCCACACGTGATAGACATAGAAGATTAATTATTCGATTGATGTGTTAGAGCTAGTTGTCTTACCAAAGATGTAACTTCAATAAGCTTATTCTCCAGCCTTGAAGTATCTTGAGATGTTGCATATCCTTGGCTAATTTCATGAACAACTCTTGTACTTTGCCTTGAATTGAACTGTTGGAAATTCTTAGCCATATTGGAGTTAGATATTTGGCTACTACAAATGTTTTATCCATCAAAGCTCCTCCACTGGCTGCATCAATCATATTTCGATCCATGGCCATTAACCCCTCATAGAAATATTGGATGAGCAGTTACTCATTGATCTGGTGATTGGGACAAGTGGTATACAAATTATTGAACCTTTCCCAGTATTCAAACTAGGATTCTCCCTGCAGCTGCCTTATACCACTGATTTCCTTATCATATATATTATGTTTTACTTATTTTTCATTTTGGGTAGTTATTAGATTTAGGGATTACATGGGTATGGAGTTGTACTAAGAAAAATAAAACATTTGAGTTAGAGAATTGTAATCTTTGTGTATCTTTTTTGTGAAGAACTTATTCATTTGTATACCTATATATATTTTACAACAAATGAGATTGTTACCCAACCTAGACATCTAGTCAGATCAATAGTAGACAACTCAGTATGGCATTAAAATTTTACAATTTAATACTCTTTTATATAATCTTTAATATCATATTTTTATACATATGCAACAATTATATGAGACGAGGTTGTTGCAAAAAAAGAAGAAACAATTCTCTATTGATAATCCTATGACCGCATTATTGGAGGTTGTTATGGTCATCGATACACACCTAGCAGAATTGCCATAAGACAACACTATTGTTGGTAGGAACAATGAGGTCCTATTATATATACACATGTTTGATGTGTTAGAGGTTGCTCTAGGAAATCAAAAGCTCAACATATCTATCATGTAGTTCTAGAGAATGTAAGTTCTTCAAACATGGTTTACTTATATATTTTTTATAGCTAAATAATTAATGAATCATTATGTGTCACTTGTACTAGGTATATATTTTGAATTATGCATAGGAAAACAAAATGTGTATGGATTTTTGAACCTCAATTCATTCACCCATTAGGCAACAAAAAACGTAAAATATAAACATACATCACCAATACATTGGTCTTATAGAGCAAAAGGGTTTATTTTAGCCCATATGTTTTCAAGTAAGTGCATTTTTTAAGAAATATTTTATCTTATATTCAATTATAGTTCTTAAAATAGTTATATTTGAATATAGACATCATTGGCAATTATTGATCATATCCATCATTGGCACACTATTGCATGATTTTGTTCTTTGCATAAGAAGTCTCTTCTATACTTTAAATAAATATTAGATTGTTAGTGAGAATAAGTTTTTTTACATTGAAACTTAGTGCTTATTTTAAACATAATATATTGTGTCGTGTGCCAAACACTAGATCTTAAAAGTTAATGTAGATACTTCTTATGGTATTTAGATTATATTTTTATTTGTTTTCTTCTTAACAATCAAATAATTTATATATATTTATTTTAAATTGTAGTTTAATATACAAGTTACAGATTATGAGTGTGTCTATTATATAATGTAGTGAATGATCACCATTGTACAAGCACGAATTGAAATAGATTGAGATCAAGTAAGAAAAATATGTTTTTTAGATGACTACTTTTAATTAAATATTTATTATTTATATAGTTAAGTTATGCTAATATATTGTAATATTTCATACACACACAATCTTTAAAAAAAATTGTCAATTACATTAGAAACATATGGGTAATGTAGTTCATTAATTTTTATCACACTTTAGATAGTACGCAACATTCTTTTGCGATTTATATTTAGTTTTATATGCAACATTTTAGATAATAGTTTTATACTCAACATTCTTTTGCGATTTATACTAGTTTTAATGATTAATAACTTAACGTATTTACCTCTTTCTCTTCTCTCTTTTTATATATATATATATATATATTATAAATTTTGATGGAATAATTAATATAAATATATTTTCTTTTTATATTTTTTAACTAGATTGGTATGTAATTGTAAGATGCAATTCGAGGCTTAAAAAAAGGAAAGAGAAAGCAAGCAACATAGATGATGATTAATACAATAAATATTAAATATTTCCATATATCTTCTTAAAAGTCTCCTCATATGAATAATATGACAAAGGTTATAAGTCTAATCATCTACTTTCAATGATGGTTGATAACCTTCATCAAATATCCTTAATTTTTTATGATAATTGTATCAATAATAATTTAAAAATCATTGTTGTAAAATCATTTTAACCGTTATTAATAATGTTGTGTACAATAGTGATGCTAAATGAATTTATAGTCTATCTTTTAAAGAATATTTCAAATTTTGACAAGAATATTCTTTAATTTTATTGTTAGTGTAATGGTGAAATTATTGGTTGCACGCTTTGGTGTGAATATTGATATTAATATTTTGTATTCAAATGTGGAGTTTTATTATATTTTTTAAGTACTTTTGAATGTTTTATTATTCATATTTTCTTATTTTCTTGTCTCTAGTAATAGTTTGAACCTATTTTGAATAAATGCTTTAATTTCTTATATTTTTCTAAAATGATGTTTGTCTATTATTTTGACCATAACTTTTTTTATAGATATCCTTTTTGTCTGATTTTTTTTTCATTAGATTCCTTATTTTCCAGGCTTCAATTGTCATATATGGAACATGATATTTAGTATTTGGAGATATTTTCTAGGATTCTTTAAACTACATATAAAAATACTAAAATTTTATATACGAGATTATATTTTGTAGTTGGACTAGTAAGGCTAATTTTGTCCCATTGTTAGGCCGTTCCATTTTCCTCTTTTAGGAACTATGAATACATGTTTAGACACTAAGAGACAAGGAGAATTTTATGAAATTTTTACATTTTTACATTTCAGTTTAGAGTTTAGAGAGAATTTTCAGATTGCATATTTATCTTTTGGAGTTCTCTCTTCTCCCTTTTTCTATTTTGCCTTTTCGTGTTCTTCTTGAAATTTTTGAATTACATTTAAATTTCTATGAAAGGATAATCCTTTATTTCAATCTAAAAAGTGAAGATTATATGAATTGTAGAGTTGAGTTTTATACAAATAAATCTACACATGTTTCGAGTTTGTTCTTTTTTTTTCTAATTTGCATAATTTCATTTTGTGATTATGATTTTCTTTAATGCATTTTAGAATTTAATTGAAGTTTAATTTGATACTTAATTTTGAATTAGATTAGATGATTATTCAATTTGATTCATAATTATTCAGATTTGGATCGATATTCTCTTATTACAATGATATTCCATTTTTCCTATGCATCTGAAATCTATATATTGATGTTCTTTACAATTGCATTTTTAATTTCTCTACAATTTTCAATTTCATGCATTTTATTTCCTTACAATTTAATTTCAATGCATTTTAATTTTGTGCAATTTACTTTCAAAAAATTAAATCCCCAATTTAATTTGTTTTAGATTGTGAAGGAAGAACATTAGAGAGATTGAACGCAATTTGATATGTGTGTGACCTGAATTTTATTTATAATTAAATGTTAAAATGATTCCTCACATGTTTATAATGTCCTAAATTATCTTAATTATGCAAGAAATATATTTTTATGAATATTTAAACAAAGATTAGAAATGTGTAAAATATTATATTTATATAGTAAAATTCAGATGTTGTATACCATGACATAGGTTCACTATTATATTTCTATCTTTGTTCACAAAAATGGATTTTTGGCACGTGTTTAAAGTCAGAACACAGTAGCTGCTATTCAAAGTTGTGTTTCATTGAAGTTTTGGGTTGAATCACTTAGTTCAGGGCCCATCCATTAAGCATAGGACTTTTGTAGTATAAATAAGTTATTAGGTAATGTAATAGAGTAAGTTAATTCGGTTAGTGATGTCTTCAGCTTTCTTGTGCTGATCTTACATTTCTTTTGCAATGAAATTCTTCTTGCTTGATCGGTGTGTGTTCTCCTGCTTCCTCTCAATCTTCTTTGCTTTTGTTTCATCTTAATTCATGTTCTAGTTTCTTCTTTGATCGCAAAATCAATCTAGAATTCAGTCACTAGTTTTCAACGCTTGGTGTTATTATCTTTTTTGTATTTTCCTTAAGCTTTGCTTCTTAATCAAGGGTAAAACAAGGTTGTGTTGAAATGCACACTAGTTATGCGAGTTCTTGGTAATCAATCAAGTTCTTAAGTAGAAAGATTAACAATCATCAAGATTTTCTAAAACTTGGGGTTTTTTTCCAGCATTGATCTTCGGTCAAAGATTTAGTTTTATTGCAATTTCCTTTACAACACTTTGATTCACAATTTCAAGTCTTGTAATTTTCTATATTCTGCATTTTTAAGATTTTCCTTGTGGTTTCTTTGAATCCAAGTTATTGTTAGAATTCCTTGGTATTATTTTGGTATTGCATTGTTATTTTTTAGTCAAGACTTGATTAAGCTTGATTGTATGCACTAGGAGGTCTTCTAATAGTGTAATTTATGTTGTGTTAAGTTTATTAACCTACACTTCAAGACAATGCAATAGCTCTTTAATCCAACATCCTCACATTAGTCTTACATTTATAGATTCTTGTTTCTAATTTGATTCAATCTAAATTCTACATATCTTTTACTACTTCTCAGTTTCCACTTTGCTATTTTAGTTCAAGCACTTTGTTGTTTTACTTCAAAATCATTGTTGTTCTTATTTTCGTTTGGTCTTCTTTTGTTTATTCTTGTATTCTTGTTTTGGTTCATTTTTCTAGAACTTTATTTGCTGTTTTAATCTTCTTGTAATTCGGTTTGATTTCAATTACTGATTCTACATAATCCTTTTTGCTTTCCAATTACATTATATTCCAGCAATTTGTAACATACCAAAAATATATATATTTTGCATCTATAACGGAATAAAATCTACCCATTAATTATTAATAATTTCAAAATATCATAAAATATAAAACGTCTAAACACATAGAATATTCACTCTATTCAAGTTTATCACTTGAAAATAAAAAGTCTTTACAAAAACTCATAATAAATTGAAAGTTGCAAAATTATTCTTCAGTACAAAATTAATTCCTCCTTAAGTAAAACTTGAAGCTATTGTTTAGCTTTCACCTGCATTGCAGTCTGCTCCCGTGTAATGACACGATCACCGCAGTATCAACAAAACTACAAACACAAACAGAAAGGGTAAGCTAATGTAAACAAAATCAATCAAAATATATATAATTCATAATTTCATCCTCACAATCGTTTATCTGAATATATTAAAATGTTCAAACCATCATAGTCATTCTCAATCACACACATTCATCACACTCATTCATTCACAACACCTAATATGCTAGACAGACTCTTCCGGAAAATCATATGGAGTCCTTAATCTCAGAGGCTAACACTTAACATACGGTTATCGGGCCATAAACACAACCCCTTCAGAGTCTTTTTTACCTCAGGATTGCAATCCCTTCAAAGTCTTTTTCACCTCAGGATTGGTAATCCCTTCAGAGTCTTTTCCACCTTAGGATTACACGTCTATCACCATTATGGTAACCGCATGTCAAGGTAATTCCCACACACACCTATCAAAGAACTGATGGCTCCTCCCATCCAGTGATAAGCGCAGTCGAAACCTCCATCGACCTCCACCACATGGTACCCTTGTCTATGTGACTCTGGATACCTCCTTCAGAGACATCTAGAATTCCATATGTACACTAAAGCTACACCAAACAGTACCCCATGGTAACTATCTGACTCACACACAACAACACAATCCAATTCACAGTTCATCACAATCTCATAGACGCACTTCCATCTCAAGCACACAACCATCATCTCATTGGCACCACTGCCATCACAAATTTATTGGTTCCACTGCCATCTCAATCTCATTGGCACCACTGTCATCACAAATCCTTGTGACCTCAATCACAATTCACAAAACAAAATCCACATCATTATCACCAATCCAATTCCAATCACAATACATCACCAAATCACACATCACATAACTCAATAATTTAATTATATATCTTATAAAATTTTATCATATTGCACATATATACTATTTTAATACAAATTAGAATATGAATAATCATCCAAAAATAATAAACTTTCGCTCAAGCAAAAATAGTTTCAAAAACATTTTGCTCATCCTCACAGCATGACCTTTAATCACTCAAAAATTCATATCTTATGTTTTACTTATTATATTTATGTCAAATAAAAAAATATTGATTAGCTAACATCTAGGGCTAAAACTTTTATGAAGGAAACTTTCCCAAAATCGTAACCAAAACATCCCAAAAGTGGTTCGTAATTTCAAAGCGAATATTTTTCCTGATAGCTTGACCTTTAATTACGAAAAAAATTGTATCTTGAGTTATACATATTCTTTGTAGATGAAATAAAATTCAAGAGTTAGATAAAATCTAGGCGTACAACTTTCATGAAGAACACTTTTCGAAATTCTAAACAAAATCAAGTAAAAATAGGATCGAAATATCAGAATGAAATCCAAATCACACTTTCAAATATAATAATCAATATAGTTTTCATAAATCTCACATAATAACACAAAAACACACATAATAATCCATTAAATCATGAATAATTTTATTTAATTAGCTTCTCTTACCTTTAAAGGATCTCAAAACAAAATTCTATTCGGATGTAATTAATCTACTCTTCATGCTCTTTCTCCCGGTGTTCTCGAATTTTCAAAGAGATAAGAATTGAAGGAGAATTCTTGGAAAGAATTGGGAGAAATTTGAGAGAAGGAAATTAGGGTTTTCTAAAATCAAGAGTGAAAAATGAGAAGATTAGGGTTAAATAGACTATTTATAATCTCTCCCCATTTTAAGTAAGTGGGCTTAGAGTTTACTCAAAATTGAACTCTCATAATCTTCCTAACAATAAGAATTTTCGTCCTAAAAAATTATAATCACCATAAAAAAGAAAAAAATAATATCTAGCTTTTATACAATTCAATTACATTACATTAATTATCGATTCTTCATTATTCTACATTTTGTTTTGTTTACAGTTTAGCATTGAACTATTTTGCACTAGTCCAGTTTTATTTTAACAACGACATTCTACCTAATTCTCTTAATTTCCAATTTTCAGTTCACTCATCCATTTAGCCATTCATTTCAGTATTGCATTTGTATCAATTCAATTTTCCATTTAATTCTTGCATCATTTCTTAATCGTTTGCACTACATTTAAATTCTCAAGTTTACATTCCAGCATTACTTTTCACTATATTCAAATTCTCAAGTTTAGTTTCATTCCAAGAAAAAATCCCTCGCCCACAATTCTCTTATACTTGTAAATAAACTAACATTGTATCATTCCATTTTTGGCATAAAAATTAAACATTCATTCTGCCTAAATTCTCTAAGTTTCAATATTTCATTCAACCATTCATTACCATCTCATTACATCTTTATAATTGACATTCACATATTATCTTAACTTTATTTCCAACAATATATAATTTTCCATTTTGTGCAGTTTTTTTTGGTTTTCATAATTCATTTTCACTCATTTAAATCATTCCTTAAATTAGAAATTAGAAATTAGAGATATTTGAAAATTACTAGCGAAAATGATTCTATCGGTGTGAAGGGATTCATGCAGTTCTAGAATAAATAAAATAGATTTTTCATGTCACAATTCATTTTCTTACACTCTAATGATTTAAAATAATAATTTTTTTTATTTTTTAATTATAAAACAATGAATTGTAAGAGTCAATAATAAATCTTTAAGTAATAAGTAGATTATATAATTTTCTTATTGAAATTTAAGAATATATATATTAATCTCGATTTAGAAGAATGACACCTTTGAAATATATAAGTTGAGTTCCTTTATGGAATGTTGAACTTTGATACTATTTAGAATTAGAAAAGTGACTAAATTCAGTGAGAAAAAAATGTAGTCACTATCAATAACAAGATCAATAACCCAATTTTTTTTGGTAACTTATATAAAGATGAAATTTTCACTTAAAAAATCAATCACAAGCTTGGTTACTAAATTATTTTTTATATTTAATTAATATGATAAAATTTTGCACTTATAAGTATTGTATACAAGAAAGAAATTGTTTGAAATTCTTCTATCGTAGTTGAATATAGGGTTTACGTTGCATTGGTTATTATTGCTAGAATTAAGTTGTTTATATATAAAGAATTATTTGTATAATAGTTTATAATTCAAATTATTAATTTTTTTTCAAATAAACAATTTTGTTTGAATACAGTGAATACCATTTTGTAAATATGTCAATTTTTATAAATTTTTATTTTTATTTTTATAAAAGTTTACTATAATTTTTTTAAATGTGACATTATTATAAAACTTGGGCATATTTATTTTATTCATAGTAATTTTATCATGAGGTAATTATTAATTACTAATATGAAAAATCATAATATAAGTAATTTAATGGTCACAAAATCAGTCTATGTATAAATGACTAGAAAAAAAGTAATCAATACAAATTGATCATTATTTTGATTATTTAATAACGGATTTTGGTCATTTTGTAACTAAAATTCATTTTAGATATTATTTTTTATTTTTCTTCTAATGTGAATGGAACAAGTAAGAGGTTAATTTTGTAACCATGTGAATAATAATGAAAAATTAAGTATAATATCCTAGAAGATACTTGAATAAATAAATAATTTTATCATATCTAATTATCTTGAATTTCAAATTATTACTTAGTACTTAATTTAACTGATAAACAATAATAATTTTAAAATATTTATAAGTCTTTAACTGATCAAATTAATAAATATAATGAACTAAAAATATATTTATTTTATTTTTATAATGGAATAAAAATCTATTAATAAATTATTAATAATTTTCAAAATATTATAAAATATCAAACATACAAATATATAAAATATTTATTTTATTTAAATAAAGTTTATCACTTAAAATAAAATATAAAGTCTTTACAAAAAAACTCATAATAAATTGAAAGTTGCAAAATTATTCAACAGCACAAAATTTATTCCTCTTTAAGCAAGACTTGAAGTTATTGTTTAACTTTTCCCTACATTGCTATCTGCTCTCGTGTCAAGTTACGATCATCGCAGTATCAACAAAACCACAACCACAAATAGCAAGGGTAAGCTAATGTAAACAAAACAAACCAAAATATATATAACTCATAAATTCATCCTCACAATCATATATCTAAATACATTCCGGTATTCAAACAAATAGCCATACTCAATCACATAAATCCATTTCACTCATTTGTTCACATACACCTAATATTCTAGACAGACTCTTCCGGAAAATTATATGGAGTCCTTAATCTCAGAGACTAACATCTAACATAAAGTTATTAGGCCATAAACACAGCCCATTCAGAGTCTTTTTCACCTCAGGATTGGTAATCCTTTCAGAGTCTTTTTCATCTCAAGATTACACGTCTATCCCCATTCTGCCAACTACACGACAAGGTAATTCCCACAAACACCTATCAAAGAACTGATGGCTCCTCCCACCCAGTGATAAGTGCAGTCGAAAACCTCCATCGACCTCCACCACATGGTACTCATGTCTATGTGAGTAGAATACCATTGATGTTTGGATACCTCCTTCGGAGACATCTAGAATTCCATATGTATACTAAAGCTACACCAAATAGTACACCATAGTAACTATTTGGCTCACACATAACAATACATAATCATTCATACAATCCAATCTCACAACACTCATAATTCAATTCACAGTTCATCACAATCTCATAGACACACTTCTATCTCAAGCACATAACCATCTCATCTCATTGGCACCATTGCCATCACAAATTCATTGGCTCCAATATCTCAATCTCATTAGCACCACTGCCATCACAAATTCATTGACACCATTGCCATCACATATCCTTATGACTTTAGTCATAATTCACAAAACAAAATTCACATCATTATCATCAATCTCATTTCATAATCCAATTCCAATCACAATACATCACCAAATCGCACATCACATAACTCAATAGTTTAATTATACAACAAATATCTTATAACATTTTATCATATTTCACATATATATACTCTTTCAATACAAATTAGAACATGAATAATTATCCAAAAATAATAAACTTTCGCTCAAGTAAAAATAGTTTCGAAAACATTTCACTCATCCTCTCAACATGACCTTTAATCATTAAAAAATTCATATATTAATATTTAGACATTATTTTCATGTGAAATAAAAACCATTGATTAATTAGCACCTAGGTCTAAAACTTTTATGAAGGAAACCTTTCCAAATTCGTAACCAAAATATCCCAAAAGGGGTTCGTAATTTCAAAGCAAATAAATTTCCTAACAGTTTAACCTTTAATTACGAAAAAAATCGTATCTTGAGTTATGCATATCCTTTGTACTTGAAACAAAATCCATTATTTAGATAACATCTAGACCTACAACTTTCATGAAGATCATTTTTTGAAATTCTAAATAAAAACAAGTTAAAATAGAATCGTAATCTCAAGGCGAAACTCAATTCACACTTTCACATCTAATAATCAATATAATTTTCATCAATTTCACATAATAACACATCAATACATATAATCATCCAATCAATCATGAATAACTTTCTTTAATTAACTTCCCTTATCTTTAAAGGATCTCAAAATGAGAAATTATATTCGGATAAAATTAATCTACTCTTTATACTCTTCTCCCCACTATTTTTGGATTTTCAAAGAAATAATAATTAAATAAGAATTCTTGAAAAAAATTAAGAAAAATTTGAGAGAACAAAATTAAGATTTTCTAAACATAAAAATAAAAAATGAAAAGATTAAAATTAAATAAATTATTTATAATTTTTCCTCTATCTAGATAAGTCGATTTAGGATACCTCACACTAAATAACTAGTAACAAGAATGAGCAAACTTAATTATTTTTCGAATCTACAAGAGGTATCCTCCCGTGCGATCAATCTTGACAAAAGTGGTTCCCAACCTATTCTTTCCGAACTTTAGAAGGTAATATAGACTTTGTATGATAATCTATGGGTTAGTATATATATATATATATATATATATA
>BDMB01000038.1:1567958-1633137 GCA_016859785.1 Macrotyloma uniflorum
TATATATATATATATATATATATATAAATCAATTATAATAATGATATTTTGAATTATTTATAACACTTCTTTTATTTTAAAAAATCACATTTGAAATGATGTTTTTTTTTCCCACTTAATCATGTCTTAAAAATTATTATATTAATGTAACATTTACTTTTCAAAAAAATATATAAATATGAAGTATGTGATTAATTTATTATTATTTATTAAATGTGGTGCTATTTACACTGACGTCCACATTGAGAGAAAGAAACAGGTGTACCCTTAATGGCTACAATTGCGCGACGACTCCGTTGGTACGTGAATCCTTACCACATCTCCGGTGGTCTAATTCGAAGAATGCACTGCATTGATTATTATTCCGAAGGCTTTTTGCTCTTCCATGTTTTGTGCCCCTCTCGGAGAGTTTTGTCCCTTTCATCCATTACCATATATGTGAAATAGTATCAATCTCAACTATTTGCATAATCATTACACTTACAATTATGTATATCCTTTTAGTGGGTAAATATAGGAAACCCCCGAAGCACTTTGTCTAAAAGGCATCGTGGATGGAAAATTGTGCATGCCTACTCATCCTTTGTAGTTGGTGTTGAAAAAAAGTAGAAATTGGTATTTAACGTGAATAGTGAAAACTTAAATTTGGTTTTGTTCATGTCCGAAAGTGGATATTCTTGAGAAAGGTTGTGTAGGACTTCAATTCAATAATGATTCAATGTTATCCATTTTGAAGGAATAGTTCACTTATGATAATTCTTCGCTGATAAAGTCACTCAGAATGACAAAAATATGAGTAAATATGTATAAATGTATGTATTTGAACATACTAGAATGTGATATATATATATATATATATATATATATATATAAACTATATTATTTTATTATTATGATTACAAGAAGTTTTGGAGTATCTTTATATATTATGAATTTTTTTCATTATTATTCAATATAATTACTTTAGATTATATAAAGAGTTATTACAAAAATAAATTTAATTATTCATAAAATATTTTTTAAGGAATTTTTTTTTGAAAAAAAAATTAATTACTCATTAAATATTTCTCATAAATTTATTTTTATAAAAAAAATTTTATTTGTGAAAAATTTTTCATAAATTTATTTATAAATAATTTTCTTATGAATTTGTTTGTGAGAAATTTCTCATAGATTTATTTGTGGGAAATTTTCAATGAATTTTTTGTGAAAATTTTCTTACTAGTCTTTTACCTACAAATTTGTGGTGGTGGAAAATTTGTGGGTAAAAAGTTAGTAGGAAATTTTTCACAAAAAATTTATGGAAAATTTTCCACAAACAAAACCATAGGAAATTTCCTACAAACAAATTCATGGAAAATTTTTTCATAAACAAATTTATGAAAAATTTTCCACAAATAAATTTATGAAAAATTTTTATAAAAATAAATCTGTGGAAAATATTCAATAGGTAATTGATTTTTTTTCTACAAAATAATCTGTGGGAAATATTCCATGGATAATTAAGTTTATTTTTGTAATATTTGAGTTTAAATGACTATATCTCATTGGATATGAATTGGGTACTGTAAGGAGAGTACAAAATAATGATGAGGTGGAGACTATTATAGGAAAACCAGTACAAAGGGACAGGTGGGCGAAGGTATGAAAATCATGACATAGAATAAAAGCGCATGATCTAGGAGGGATAAATAGAATATTTTCAGGTGTGAGAGAGGAACGGAAATTAGTTGAGATTTTCTTCTCTCTTTCTGAATCACTTATCTGTTCATGAGTGCTATACTGAGAAAACATTTATAATTTTTGTTCATTATCTTTGAATAAGAATTCTTTCTATAATCAGTTGATCAGGTACTAGTAGCTTTTGTAATTGTTGATTCTGTCATCCTTGCATGTACGTTAAGATTTCTCGTCTAAAGGAATTTGTTGTCGACGTTAAGCAATTGGCCAATGTAATGGATGCTACGGATCGTGATATGAAGAGTTTGATTAAGACTATTAATGAGCAACAATGTGATGATTCTACTTAATTTGAAATATTGGAGAGATTTTGATGGATTTGGTGTTGAAATCAATCCAGACGTAGGAAACATGTGCACATGCTTTTTCTCCATCTATGTCATTTCAAGTTCGTAATGTTAAGTTAGATTTTCCAAAATTTGATGGATTTGAAGTGTTGCAATAGATTTTCAAGGCAGAATAGTTTTTTTATTATTATAAAATTCCAAACAAACAACGATTACTCATTGCTTCTGTTCATTTGGAAAAAAGAAGTGATTCCATGGTTTTAAATGTAGGCCCGAACTAATGCATTTCATAGTTGGATTACGTTCACTCGTGTTTTGGAGTTAGAATTCGACCCTTCACCTTATGAATGTCCTCGATCAGATTTGTTTAAACTTACACAGGAAGGTTTGGTGCACGAATATTATGTTAAGTTTACATCTCTAACCAATCGTGTGTAAGGTGTCACCACGAAAGCTTTATTCGATTGTTTTATGGGTGGGTTGAGACATGATATTCATCGAGATGTGCTGGTTTAGGCTCCCACTACATTGATGAGATGTGTATCATTGGCCAAATTATTTGAAGAAAAGTATGCTACCAAACAAAAACCTTATTGGTCCAATATCCATGCCAAAAATCAATCACCATCTGCCACTTCACAATCTCTCAAGTCTACTACATTGCCTCCCTTATTGGACAAAACAAACCAGACTCCTCTAGCCAGAAAAGCGATGGTGAAGAAGATGTGCCCTGTAGAGATTCAGTTGCGGAGAGAGAAGGGATTATGCTTCACTTGTGATGACAAATAGTCACCCTCTCATAGGTGTCCTAATAAGCAATATCTCTGGTTAGACTTAGATGAAGATGAAGTTTATGATGAACCTATTCTGGATGCTAGTGTTGGTATGGGTAATACAAAGCCTCAACTTTAGGTTCAACCTCACTTGTCTTTCAATTCTCTTAAAGGCTCGGTTGGAATTGGTACTATGAGATTTAAACGAGTTATTAATGGCTTACTAGTGTAGATCCTTTTGGATAGTGGAAGTTCGGATAATTTCTTACAGCCAAGGATTGCTGCTTGTCTTAAACTACCAGTAGAACCAATTCAGAATTTTAATGTGATGGTTGGTAATGGAAATGCTATGGTAGGGGAAGGACTCATCAAGAAATTTGAAGTTACAATTCAAAACCATACAATTCAGTTGCTAGCATACTTACTTTCTATCTTAGGTGCTGACCTAGTTCTTGGAGCTTCTTGGCTAGCCACACTAGGTGCTCACATTTCTTATTATAGCAACTTATCATTGAAATTTATGCTAGATGATAAGTTTGTAACATTGATGGGGGAACAAACCAAGTTACCTGTCCAGGCTCAATTTCACCATTTGAGAAGAATGTTTCATACTAATTTGATTGCGAAAATGTATTCTCTACATTTTCAAAATTCCAGTACTTCACAAGATCAATTTCTTGACTTACCTGTGGACATGGAACCAAAGATAACCTTATTCTATCAAACAAATTTCTCAAATCCTCTTCTTCTATAGTATAGGAGAGGACCCTAAGTGTCAGTCCACGGAGCAATTGCAGAGGTGAAATTAATTCAGAATTTCTTGGATGTGGGTTATGGGGATGTTAAAATGTCAATGATTTCTTTAGAAACTTATGATTTTATGTGTGTTGACTGGGATCTGGTTGAAGTGGAGTGCAGTGGTGAATGGTGGCGAAGTGTTTATGAATGTAAGGTGTTCTCTAATGTTTTCAGGAGATGGGGGTTTCAACTATGTAATGCATGGATGATGCGTGGATATGACTGAAAGCAACACGTGAATCTAAGCAATGCTGTAACTAAGGAATGCAACGCTAAGCATGAAAGATTTACCACCTAATGCGCGAATTCATTATAGAAGTGAAAGAAAGAAAATGGAAAACAAGAAGAAACTTTAACTAGAATCACAATATACTACAACTGCAGATAACGAAGCTAAGGCTAAAACAAATCACAGTGACAACTATACGCAGAAAAATGGATTATGAACATAGAAAAGAAATGCATTCAATATAATAACTTTTGTGAAACTTTCCGAGGGGATAGTCCATGAAGAACTGTGCTGATTCTCACTAAAATGCAGAACTGATAACGAAACTAATGAAGATATTCAAATATCCCCAGTTCTTGCAAGAGATCAAGAGACAATCATCAACATAGACTTGCCCTTCTAGAAACTTTCGGGTTTTCATATGCAACAATTAAAGAACTAAAGAATTCACAGCTTTCAATCAAAACAAACTAAGCGTCGAGATGATCGACAAAAATTTGACTACAAATAGTTTCAAGAAATCAAGAATGGAAACAGTGATCAGAAAACGAACTCACTACTTGAACTATGGAATTGAGTCAGTGCTATGACTACAGTGACGAGAGCATGTTCTTCATCATTACAGCTAACTAATCTTTGCAAAAGTGAAACGAAAACTTGAATTCCTAAACTTCTATCTTCTAATGAATTGATCTACACTGTTTACAGAGAAATTCTATCTTCTTATAGCACATGGTCTTTGCTTATTGGATGGGCCCCTTACAGAGTTGGGCCGATCTTACTTGGTGTGGGTGCTTCCCTCGTTTAGGTACGTAAACTCAACTTTGAATGTGTATATCTTTCTTATTTCTTTATCATTTTTCTTGATTCAGGTCTCCACTTGCAGCTGCTTAAATCTATTTTCCAATGAAACTGGTTTCACGATTTTAGAGGCCCATTCGAGTCCGCTGGGCCTTGATTATTGGAAGTAGTTTTTCGCTGTCTTCAGCTTGTTGCAGCTTCTGTCGAGTTCACTTTAATCGTTTGCCAAAAATCCATTTTACGTCCGATTCGTGCCATTTAAAGTCTGAATTGAAGCCCTACGAATCCTCTTTTATTTGGGACAAAAATGGCGATTTTTGGAGCTTCACAGCATCCTGGAGCTCATTTTCTTTGAGGTCGACTTTTCTGTCTTCATGCTTTGCAATTGACCTGACTTCGTTTGCTTGGGAAAAATCCGTTTTTCTACCAATTCTTATGATTCCGGTCTTGATCGAAAGCCTTAGATGTCTATTTTATCCTGCATCAAGAATCGAGATTTTAGGTGCACTGAGCTGAGAAATATCGCTGAAGAACGAAGCAGTCATCAGGCTGAAAATACACTGTTTTTAGCATTTTATTCATTTTATCATAATTATGCTACAGCACAATTTTTATGGACAAGTTAGTTTATTTATCTATTTCTGAAGGCTAAAATAAGGTTATTAGTTAGTACAGAATTGTCAATTTTAAGGTTCTATCAAATACCCCACACTTACTCATTTGCACTCCTGAGCAAATAAATTATAAGAAGGCAGTATAAATTCAATATTTCCGAGCTGTTTGATAAAGATCATCCATGCACCTATTTTACTCAGCACAGAGCATGATGTAAATCAGATTCATTTCTCATAACTTAAGCATCGACCATTTTCAACTGATTTAGAGAATCCTCACACTGAAGGTGTTTAACTCAACACTCTAATTTGTAGGTACTGTTTTCTCTCGATCTTCTCATTCTGCATAGCTATTATCATAGGTTTGAGACTGTTCTGATTTCAATTTATTTAAATACTATGCATCTTGCAGAATCCCGAGGTCTTTCTAGTGGTTTGTAGCGAGGCCATGGCTTATAATTTAAAGGTACGAAAATAAATGGGATGCTAAGCTTTAAATAGAACTTTTGGTGAAGTTATTCTGTCTCTTACAAATCGTTTTTGTGTGTGGGGAGGCATTTCCTTCAGCTTTTTTTTTTTTTTTTTTTGAATGATATAATTTTTTTGCAGCTTTTTCCCAAACTTTGGGCAATTTTTCTGGTTTCCTTTTTTTTTTTTTTTTTTTTTTTCGCTGCTGTTTTTCATCCTATTTGTATAAGTAAATACCCCACACTTTGAGCTTTTGCTCAAATCATGAATCAGAACCTTTCTTCCTTCACCAAGAGTTCAAGGTTCAACTTGTTTTTTTGGTCTTTGGGCTTATGTTGTTCAAGGTATAAATGAAGAAAAGGATATATACAGCTCAAAGGGGGTAACTAAGGATTAATATTGCACACAGGTTGGCTTTATTTGGTCAAGTAGCTTAGACAAACATGGCCTCAATCATCTTCTTTGGATGCATAGACTTAATATAATCTACTCAAAGAACAAAATCAAATTCTGGAATAACTAGGCAGATGGAATACTTGCACACAACAAAGAAACAAGGCTCAATTCTCACACTGGTTAATTTCTCAACAGTTTCGAATGCTCTTGTGCTTTTAAATTATGAGACAAATCTAAACTTAAAATCAGCCTTGCACTGTTTTAATCAGAAGAATCATGGATGTTTTATAAAAATTACTTTAATACAGCTTGATGAAAATGATAAAACTTATTTTGAATTTATATGTATCTTAATAATTTTTAGCTCAACAATGCAAATTTTGTAGTAAAATCATTAATTTTATAAGTTAACGAAGTCCCCGAAATAATACCCCACACTTTAAAGGAGACATTGTCCTCAATGCTAATTAAGAGTGGGATGAGAAAGAATGTACCTGAGTGTGAATAATTAAGAGGAATGATGCAGAGGGGGGTCAGTCAAGGAAATACTGTGCTGAAAGGTAGTATCCAGCGGTTGGTTTTCGTAAAATATTTTAAGCTGGTGTCCATTGACTTAAGAATTTTTCTAGTTTTGACATCACTGATTTCGACAGCACCATGTGGGAATATATTGTTAACATAATACGGGCCTGTCCATTTGGATTTAAGTTTCCCAGCTATGAGTTTAAATTTAGAATTGAAGAGGAGTACCTTTTGACCGATTTTAAATTGCTTCCTGCTGATGTGAGCATCATGAAATTGTTTTACCTTTTCCTTATAAATCTTGGAGTTCTCGTATGCTTGCTGGCGTATTTCCTCCAGTTCTTGCAGCTCCAATTTGCGTTGCTGTCCAGCTTCATCAAGGGACAAGTTGCATGTTTTAATGGCCCAATAAGATCGGTGTTGGATCTCGACAGGAAGGTGGCAAGCTTTGCCATAAATTATTCTGAAAGGAGACATGCCAAGGGGTGTTCAAAACGCTGTCCGTTGCGCCCATAGAGCATCTTCGAGCTGAGAACTCCAGTCCTTCCGGTTTGGTTGGACAAGCTTTTGCAGGAGATGTTTGACTTCGCGATTGAAAACCTCAGTCTGGCCATTCGTTTGTGGGTGGTAGGCTGTAGAGATTTTATGGGTAACACCATATTTTAAAAACAAAGCAGCCACTGTTTTGTTGCAAAAGTGGCTACCCTGATCGCTGATAATTGCCTTTGGGGTCCCGAATCTGCAAAATATATTAGTTTTTATAAAATTAGAAACAACTTTAGAATCATTAGTTCTGGTTGCCTTGGCCTCTACCCAGCGAGAAACATATTCTACAGCTAAAATAATGTATGAAAATCCATTGGATGCTGGAAAAGGTCCCATAAAATCAATTCCCCATATGTCGAAAATTTCACAAACAACCAGCGGTTGCTGTGGCATCTCATTTCTTTTAGTGATAGCGTTTCCAGCTCGTTGGCATGGCTCACAAGTAAGCACGAATTGATGAGAATCTTTAAATATTGTGGGCCAAAAAAATCCACATTCCAGGACTCGCATGGCAGTTCTCTTGGAACCCAAGTGACCTCCTGCTGGTGAATTGTGGCATAGTTCCAAGATCTGCTGACTTTCTTCATTTGTAACAAATCTGCGAATAATTTGGTCGCTGCAGAATTTCCATAAGTATGGTTCCTCCCAGACGTAGTGCTTGGAATCTGCTTTAAGCTTGTTAATATAATTTTTATCTGTGGTTGCAAGTAATATTGACGCTGCCAAGTAATTAGCTATGTCAGCAAACCAAGGTACTGTTTTTGTGGCACACAACTGCTCATCAGGAAAATTATCGTTGATCTCCAGAGTTGGTGCCTGTGTTCTAAGTCTGCTCAGGTGGTCTGCAACTTGATTTCTCAGTCCAGCTCTATCTCTGATTTCGATATCAAATTCTTGCAACAACAGAATCCATCTGATCAGCCGTGGTTTGGAGTCTTGTTTTCTTAATAAATACTTAATGGCAGCGTGGTCAGTGAAAATAATTATCTTAGCTCCTAACAAATATGACCGAAATTTGTCTAAAGCAAACACGATGGCCAACAACTCTTTTTCTGTGGTTGTGTAATTCACCTGTGCTGGATCGAGTGTTCTGGAGGCATAGGAGATGACATATGACAATTTATTTTTTCGCTGAGAGAGAACAGCTCCAAGTGCATAAGCAGACGCGTCACACATTAATTCAAATGGGAAATCCCAATCTGGGGTTTGCATTACAGGTGCAGAGATTAATTTAGTTTTTAAATTGTCAAACGCAGCTTGGCATTGTTCATCGAAATCAAATGGTACCTCTTTCTGCAGTAACTTGGACAATGGTGTGGCTATCTTGCTGAAGTTCTGGATGAATCTACGATAGAACCCTGCGTGCCCTAAAAAAGATCTGACCTCCTTGACTGTAGATGGATACTTTAAAGCGGATATAACCTCCACTTTAGTTTTATCTACTGCAATGCCTTTTTCAGAAATCAGATGTCCAAGAACTATACCTTCTCGAACCATAAAATGGCATTTTTCAAAGTTAAGAACTAAGTTATTCTGAACACATCTCTGTAATACTTTAGCTAAATTATTCAGACAGGATGCATAAGTTAGACCAAAAACAGTGAAGTCATCCATGTAGACTTCCATGCAATCTTCAATCAAATCACTAAATATACTTACCATGCACCTTTGGAATGTGGCTGGTGCATTACATAATCCAAAAGGCATTCGCGAGTATGCAAATGTGCCAAAGGGACAAGTGAACGTTGTCTTGTGCTGGTCTTCCGGAGCTATATGAATCTGCATGTAACCTGAAAAGCCATCTAAGAAACAATAGTGTGACTGACTTGCGAGTCGTTCCAGCATTTGGTCGATGAATGGTAGAGGATAATGGTCCTTCCTGGTTGCTTGATTGAGTCTTCTGTAATCAATACAGACTCTCCATTTATTAACCACACGTGCCTGCAACAGTTCTTTGTTCTTGGTTTCTATTACAGTGGTTCCTGATTTTTTTGGCACTACCTGCACTGGAGATACCCACTCACTATCTGAGATTGGGTATATGATACCTGCTTTTAATAATTTAGTCACATCCTTTTTTATTTCTTCGGCTATCGTTGGGTTCACTCTTCGTTGTGGCTGCCTCACTGCTTTGTGGTTGGTTTCCAGTAAAATTCGATGCATGCAGATTGAGGGGCTTATCCCTGGAATATCTTCCAGGCTCCAGCCGATTGCTTTTTGATGGGCCTTTAGCACGTTAATCAGCTCAGCTTCCTGCACAGGGGTTAGTTCACTAGAGATAATTACAGGTTTGGATTTATCCTTACCTAGAAAAGAGTACTTCAGGTGTGCAGGCAAGAGTTTTAATTCGAATCCACCGTCTTGCTGTTGTACTTTCACTTCTTCTTTTTTATTTTCGCTGGTACCTGCAAAATCCATATTATTGAAAGTGTGTGCTATGGGATTAATGCTTAAGTTCGCACACTGGCCATCTTGGCCGAAAACAGTATGTAACTCGTCTAAATCCATGCCAAAACAGTCATCTACTTCTACACAGTCTATAGCAAAAAGAGAATGATTGTATTTTGCAGAGTTGCCTTCCACCGGGTATTTCATGGCTGTAAATATGTTGAACGTGATCTTCTCCTCCCCGAACTCCATTGTGAGCATTCCAGCGTGCACATCAATTTTTGTTTTGGCTGTCATGAGGAAGGGTCTACCCAGAATCAAGGTGGCTTGACTGTTGCTGGCATCACCTTCTGTATTAATGATGTAAAAATCGGCTAGGAATATCAGTTTATTCACTTTAACCAAGACGTCTTCCAGCAGACCAAGAGGTTGGATTGTAGTTTTGTTAGCCAGCTGAATTATTACTTCTGTGGATTTTAAGTTTCCCAGTTGCAGCATGTTATAGAGAGCAATGGGCATCACGTTAATGGAAGCACCTAGATCAATCAACGCGTTTCCAACTGTGAGTTGTCCTATGGTACAAGGAATGGAAAATGACCCTGGATCATTGCATTTCTGGGGCATAGGCAGCTCGGATAGAGTAGAAACAGCTTCAGTGTTTGTTCCTCTAAGTCTCCTCTTATATTGCACAGTTCTTTAAGAAATTTTGCATATTTTGGCACCTGTTTTACTGCCTCCAATAGAGGGATATTGATTTCCACCTTCTTGAACATCTCCAGCAGCTCTGGGTCCACTTCTTTCTTCTTTGCTTGTATGTTGCGTGAGGGGAATGGGGCTGACTGTGCAGGTTGGTGCTCATCTTTTTCAGGTTTCGTAGGTGTTGCTTCCTCTGTGCTATATTCAGGAGGTATTTTTACTTTTTCGGGTCTGCTGTGTACTTCTTTTCCACTCCTTAAAGTGATGGCATTTAAATCTCCCCTAGGATTGATCACTGGTTGTGATGGGAGATTGCTTGACTGCTGCTGTTTTAACATGTTTAATTCCGTGGAGATCTGGCCGATTTGTGTTTTCATGTCATTCATGGTTGCTGACATATTTTCCCATAATTTGTTCAAATCCAATGGTGTTGGTTGAGGTATCGCTGGCTGCTGCTGCTCGTGTTGATGTTGCTAGTTTTTGTATGAGTTGTATCTTGGCTGTTGGAAGTTTTGGTTTTGCTGATGGTAGTTGGAATGATGCTGGTAGTTGGAATGATAGTGAGGCCGAGATTGTGGATATGATGTGTTCATATTGTGTTGATTTCCACTAGGCCCATATCTCAGGTTTGGGTGGTTTCTCCAGCCAGGATTATAGGTGGGAGAATAAGGGTCATTCCTGTGTTGGTTGGTCTGTAGTGGTGGTTCAGGTCTTGAAAAAGTGTTTTGCCCAGGGTATATAGCTGCTGTTGTCTCATATGAAGCTGGCTCTTGCAGTTGGGGGCAAAGATCTGTATGATGGTCTGCATCACAGATTCCACAAGTAACAGGTGTCTTGTGGGCTGTATTCGAATGCTGTGCGAGAGCCAACTGTCTCACCAATGAGGTCAACTCAGTGAGTTTATTCTCCAATCTGGAATTGTCCTGACCAACTTCATGAACACCCCTGGTCTGTCTAGAGTGAAACTATTGTGAGTTTTCAACCATATTTGAGATGAGGTAGCGTGCTGCAGCGGGTGTCTTGTCCATGAGTGCTCCACCGCTGGCTGCGTCAGTCATACTTCGATCCATGGCTGTTAATCCCTCATAAAAGTATTGAATCAGTAGCTGCTCATTGATCTGGTGGTTGGGGCATGTGGCGCACAGTTTATTGAATCTCTCCCAGTACTTGAACAGAGACTCGCCTTGCAATTGCCTGATGCCACTTATCTCTTTCCGAATTGCTGCTGTTCTTGATGCTGGGAAAAATTTTTCAAGAAACTTACGCTTCATCTCAGGCCAGGTATTGATTGGTGACAGCTGGAAATATAACCAGTCTTTAGCTGAATCACACAGGGAGAAAGGAAACGCCTTCATTTTGACATAATCTTCTGGTACATCAGCAGGTCGCATAGTGGAGCAAACCACATGAAATTCCATGAGATGTTTATATGGATCTTCCCCAGCCAGGCCATAGAATTTCGGGAGTAAGTGAATCAGTCCTGATTTCAGCTCGTAGCTGGCCACTCCTTCTTGGGGCGCTGGCACTTGAATGCATAGTGGCTGATAATGTTCAGATGGAGCTGCCAATTCTTTAAGTGTTTTCTCTAGCTGCCGTGAGCCCATGATTTGGTTATTGCGTTCCAGACTTAATTCTTCAATGCTGTGTTGGAGCTGCTGTGCTTCTGTTGCTTTGGTGAGCCTGCGTCCAGTTCCTTTTCTCAAGGTTTTAGTGATTTCGGGGTCGAAGGGGAGAAGTGTGCCCCCTGATGACCTGGTCATACAATTGCAATCTTGCTTCTTCGGGTGACTCACCACTCAGCTGCAATAGAAGGTTAGCACATAGAAATAGCAGTGGTGTTTCTTTTGTGGTTTTAGTTTTTCTGTTTTTTTTTTTTAGCTATGATGCAGTAAACTACTTCCTAGATGCAGTGGATCCTAGATGTAATGGATGAGGTGTGTTTTGAATTAACTTCACCTATTGCTCCCCAGCAACGGCGCCAATTTGATAAAGCTCCCTTGTCGTAATGATTTTACAAATTTCTCAAATCCTCTTCTTCTATAGTATAGGAGAGGACCCTAAGTGTCAGTCCACGGAGCAATTGCAGAGGTGAAATTAATTTAGAATTTCTTGGATGTGGGTTATGGGGATGTTAAAATGTCAATGATTTATTTGAGAAACTTATGATTTTATGTGTGCTGACTGGGATCTGGTTGAAGTGGAGTGCAGTGGTGAATGGTGGCGAAGTGTTTATGAATGTAAGGTGTTCTCTAATGTTTTTAGGAGATGGGGGTTTCAACTATGTAATGCATGGATGATGCGTGGATATGACTGAAAGCAACACGCGAATCTAAGCAATGCTGTAACTAAGGAATGCAGCGCTAAGCATGAAAGATTTACCACCTAATGCGCAAATTCATTATAGAAGTGAAAGAAAGAAAATGGAAAACAAGAAGAAACTTTAACTAGAATCACAATATACTACAACTGCAGATAACGAAGCTAAGGCTAAAACAAATCACAGTGACAACTATACGCAGAAAAATGGATTATGAACATAGAAAAGAAATGCATTCAATATAATAACTTTTGTGAAACTTTCCGAAGGGATAGTCCATGAAGAACTGTGCTGATTCTCACTAAAATGCAGAACTGATAACGAAACTAATGAAGATATTCAAATATCCCCAGTTCTTGCAAGAGATCAAGAGACAATCATCAACATAGACTTGCCCTTCTAGAAACTTTCGGGTTTTCATATGCAACAATTAAAGAACTAAAGAATTCACAGCTTTCAATCAAAACAAACTAAGCGTCGAGATGATCGACAAAAATTTGACTACAAATAGTTTCAAGAAATCAAGAATGGAAACAGTGATCAGAAAACGAACTCACTACTTGAACTATGGAATTGAGCCAGTGCTATGACTACAGTGACGAGAGCATGTTCTTCATCATTACAGCTAACTAATCTTTGCAAAAGTGAAACGAAAACTTGAATTTCTAAACTTCTATCTTCTAATGAATTGATCTATACTGTTTACAGAGAAATTCTATCTTCTTATAGCACATGGTCTTTGCTTATTGGATGGGCCCCTTACAGAGTTGGGCCGATCTTACTTGGTGTGGGTGCTTCCCTCGTTTAGGTACGTAAACTCAACTTTGAATGTGTATATCTTTCTTATTTCTTTATCATTTTTCTTGATTCAGGTCTCCACTTGCAGCTGCTTAAATCTATTTTCCAATGAAACTGGTTTCACGATTTTAGAGGCCCATTCGAGTCCGCTGGGCCTTGATTATTGGAAGTAGTTTTTCGCTGTCTTCAGCTTGTTGCAGCTTCTGTCGAGTTCACTTTAATCGTTTGCCAAAAATCCATTTTACGTCCGATTCGTGCCATTTAAAGTCTGAATTGAAGCCCTACGAATCCTCTTTTATTTGGGACAAAAATGGCGATTTTTGGAGCTTCACAGCATCCTGGAGCAGTAAAAGAAACTCCAGCTGAAAAGACAGAAGTACGAAACGTTAACTGCTAACTTCGTTTGCTTGGGAAAAATCCGTTTTTCTACCAATTCTTATGATTCTGGTCTTGATCGAAAGCCTTAGATGTCTATTTTATCCTACATCAAGAATCGAGATTTTAGGTGCACTGAGCTGAGAAATATCGCTGAAGAACGAAGCAGTCGTCAGGCTGAAAATACACTATTTTTAGCATTTTATTCATTTTATCATAATTATGCTACAACACAATTTTTATGGACAAGTTAGTTTATTTATCTATTTCTGAAGGCTAAAATAAGGTTATTAGTTAGTACAGAATTGTCAATTTTAAGGTTCTATCACCTGTCCAGGCTCAATTTCACCATTTGAGAAGAATGTTTCATACTAATTTGATTGCGAAAATGTATTCTCTACATTTTCAAAATTCCAGTACTTCACAAGATCAATTTCTTGACTTACCTGTGGACATGGAACCAAAGATAACCTTATTGTTACATACATATCAACAGGTTTTTGATCTACCGAATGGACTACCTCCTCCTAGATCACATAACCATGTTATTCCTCTCGTAAATGGTTCAAATCCTATTAAAGTGAAGTTGTATAGATATCCTTTTAGTCAAAAGTAGCAGATTGAGAAAATGGTGCAAGAGATGTTGTAGGAGGGAATAATTGTGCCCAGCAACAACCCTTTTTCTTCTCCAATTATCTTGCTGAAAAAGAAAGATGGCACGTGGAGATTTTGAACTGATTACAGGGCTTTGAATGCTATTACTATGAAAGATAGCTTTCCAATTCCCACAGTTGATGAGTTGATTAATGAATTACATGGAGCTAAAAAGTTTTCCAAGCTGGATCTTAGAGTTGGTTATCACCAAATTCTTGTGAAGGAGGAGGATAGATATAAAACGACCTTTAAAACACCTCAAGACTTGTATAAGTGGTTAGTAATGCCCTTTGGGCTAATTAACACACCAACAACATTCCAAGGATTGATGAATGGCATTTTCCAGAAGATGTTGAGGAAATATTGTCTTGTCTTTTTTTATGACATTTTGGTGTATAGTACTTCATGGTGCAATCACCTTTAGCAATTGGGAAAAGTATTACAACTGTTGCAAGAAAATAAGTTATATGCCAAACTTTCTAAATGTTCATTTTCCAAACAGTAGATTGAATATTTGGGACACATTGTTTCAGGGTCAGGAATTTCTATGGAGGATAGCAAGGTGCAAGCTATATTAGCTTGGCCTCTACCTACAAGTCTTAAACAATTAAGGGGCTTTCTAGGACTTACAGGTTATTATAGAAGATTTATTAAAGGTTATGCAACCTTGGCTGGTCCACTTACTGAATTACTAAAAAAAGACAACTTCAATTGGTCAAATGCAGCTACCAAAGCCTTTACAAATCTGAAAACAACTTTAACAAAAAGTCCTATATTGGCTTTACCAGATTTCTCATTACCCTTTCACATTACTTAGCATTTTAAGTTCCAGAATTTTGCATTCCATTCAATTCTGCATTCTATTACATTTCTATAGATTAGTAAGCAAATTAAAACCCCTTTGTTATGCAATTTGACTTGCATTCATTCATCTATTCATTCACCTTACTTCTCCATTAATACAGCATCTACATTCCATAGAAAGCATCACTAATCCATCCATTAAAATAGAAAAAAATCAACTTAAATCACAAGTATTCATTTGCATTCATTCTAGCAGTTATCTATCTCATTCATCATTGATCCATCTCTGATTTCATGACACAACAACACTAATTATTTTCTTAAAAGATCCTAAAAAAGTTTCATATACTTAATTGCATTTAGAAACTATTACATTCATACATCACTACTTTCATTCCTATATTCATTCAATTTGTCATTCTTATATCTATGATTAGCATAATCAATATATAAATATTGACACTATTCACCATGGTAAAAAATTAAAAAAATATCCCATCACATCATAGTTCATCAATGTCAATATAACATTGGATCATTACTGCATTCCATTCAACTCATTCAAATTCTACATAATATACATATTTCTCCATCATTCATTGCATTTACAGCTAGATTAAAGACTTACTTTCTTATTTTTTTTAAGATTTAACACTTTGATTGACCTTATATCACATTAGGAGAATATTCAAGCATTTGAGGCAAGAAACACGATTAAAAACTTGTTCATTAGGTATTAGTAACTTTTGTAATTGTTGATTCTATTATCTTGCATATACGTTGTGTTATCTTATAGGAACATGGATATTATGTCAAGTAGGTACATGAATCTCTCCAACTCAAAGTCTAAGTATGATGTTCATAGTCCGAGGATGGACGACGGATAGAATTGTTTCAGTGATAGTTTACACTGTAGTTGAACTTATGTATTGATTGTGTTCAGTGGTTGAATTCTTGTAAATGAAATATGTTTGATGGACAAGTTTTAACTAGACATTTATTGTTGATGTTATTCTACCATTTATATCTTATCATTTGAAAAGGTTGCATTATTTTTTTTTTTTTACACATTTAATGCTTTTGATGGGATTTCCTTCTTCCAGCTAAACATTCAATGTTCTTTACTAGGGATTTTAACTTCTCACAAATCAAAATGACATATCAATGAAAATCAATATCGTTTCACTTCCTAAACATCAAGGGTATTCGTGACTCAATTCGGTTCGATTTTTCATTAAATTTTCATCCGAACCAAATATAAAAATCAAATACGGTTCGGTTTGGTTCGGTTTTAATTAATATAAAATCCGAACTAAATCAAACCAATATTTGCAGTTTAGTTTAGATCGGTTATGCGATTTTTATTATTATTAAATTTTTAAATATTCTTTAAAAAAATTATAAAATATTTTAATAAAAATTTATTACATATTTTATAATGAAATTTTGTTAAATATAGAAACATTTTATAATTTGTATTAAAAGAGTATATATACTCTTTTAATACAAATTAGAAGATGAATGATTATCCAAAAATAATAAACTTTTGCTCAAGCAAAAATACCTTCAAAAACATTTCGCTCATCCTCACAACATGACCTTTAATCACTCAACAATTCATATCTTATGTTTTACACATTATTTTTATTTGAAATAAAAATCATTGATTAGCTAACATCTAGGACTAAAACTTTTATGAAGCAACTTTCCCATGTTCGTAACCAAAACATCCCAAAAGGGGTTCGTAATTTTAAAGCGAATAATTTTCTTGATAACTTGACCTATAATTACGATAAACATCATATCTTGAGTTATACATATTCTTTTTAGGTGAAATAAAAGTAAGGAGTTAGATAACATCTAGGCCTACAACTTTCATGAAGAACACTTTCCGAAATTCGAAATAAAATCAAGCCGAAATAGGATCGCAATCTCAAAGTGAAACCCAAATCACACACTTTCACATATGAAAATCAATATAATTATCATCAATCACACATAATAACCATCAAAAAATAGAATCATCCAATCAACCATGAATAATTTGGTTTAATTAGCTTCCCTTACCTTTAAATAATCTCTGTGAGAGCCCAATTTTGAGTAAACCCTAAGCCCACTTACTTAGAAAGGGGAGAGATTATAAATAGTCTATTTAACCCTAATCCTCTCATTTTCACTCTTATTTTTAGAAAACCCTAATTCCCTTCTCTCAAATTTCTCCCAATTCTTTCCAAGAATATTCCCTCCATCCTTATCTTTTTGAAAATCCGAGAACACCGAAGGAATGAGCGTAAAGAGTAGATTAATTCTATCCGAATAGAATTGCGTTTTGAGATATTTTAAAGGTAAGGAAAGTTAATTAAATAAAATTAATTATGGTTGATTGGATGATTATATGTGTTTTTGTGTTATTACGTGAGATTTATGAAAAATATTTTGATTATTATATTTGAAAGTGATTTGGGTTTCGCCCTGAGATTGCGATCCTATTTCGGCTTGATTTTGTTTCGAATTTTAAAAGTTTTTCTTCATGAAAGTTGTAGATATAGATGTTATCTAACTAATGGCTTTTATTTCAAATAAAACGGACGCGTTTAACTCAAGTTATGAGTTTTTTAGTAATTAAAGGTCAAGCTGTCTGGAATTATATTCATTTTTAACTTGTGAACCCTTTTTGACATATTTTTACTTTGAATTTGGAAAAGTGTCCTTCATAAAAGTTTTAGCCTTGGATGTTATCTAACTAATGGATTTTATTTCACATGAAAATGATATGTAGAACTTAAGTTATGAATTTTTGAGTGAATAAAGGTCATGTTGTGAGGATGAATGAAACGTTTTCAAAAGTATTTTTGCTTGAGCGAAAGTTTATTATTTTTGGATGAATATTCATATTCTAATTTATATTAAAAATAGGATATATATATATATATATATATATATATATGCATTACGATAGAGTAACATTTACTGTTGTTAAGTTTATATGCATTACGATAAATCTAGAAATATTGCTTTTTGTGTATATATAAACAAGGTATATAGGCTGGAAACCAGTTGTTAACATCCCTTCGTTTGAAGGTCTAAGATGCATTCTGGTATAACAACGCCACATACCACTTTTCTTGTTCATAGTTTTCTTCTTTTACAACAACATTTAATTATAACTGGAGATACTGGTTGAAATGTGATAAAAGGTTAGAATTAAATTATTGAGTTATGTGATGTGTGATTTGGTGATGTATTGTGATTGAAATTTGATTGTGATAAAAGGTTTGTGATAATGATGTGAATTTTGTTTGTGAATTGTGACTGAGGTCACAAGGATTTGTAATAGTAGTGGTGCCAATGAGATTGAGATGGCAGTGGAGCCAATAATTTTGTGATGGCAGTAGAGCCAATAAATTTGTGATGGTAGTTGTGACAATGAGATGAGATGGTTGTGTGCTTGAGATGGTTGTGTATCTATGAGATTGTGATGAATTGTGAATTGGATTGTGTTGTTGTGTGTGAGCCAAATAGTTACCATGGGGTACTATTTGGTGTAATTTTAGTGTACATATGGAATTCTAGATGTCTCTGAAGGAGGTATCCAGACTTCAATGGGATTCTAGTCACATAGACAAGGTACCATGTGGTGGAGGTCGATGGAGGTTTCGACTACGCTTATCACTGGGTGGGACGAGCCATCAGTTCTTTGATAAGTGTATGTAGGAATCACCCTGACATGTGGTTACCAGAATGGTGATAGGCGTGTAATCTTGAAGTGAAAAAGACTCTGAAGGGATTACCAATCCTGAGGTGAAAAAGACTTTGAAGGGATTGCAATCCTGAGGTGAAAAAGACTCTGAAGGGGTTGCGGTTATGGCCCGGTAACCGTATGTTAGGTGTTAGCCTCTGAGATTAAGGACTCTATATAATTTTCCGGAAGAGTCTGTCTAGAATATTAGATGTTGTGAATGAGTGAGTGTGATGAATGTGTGTGATTGAGAATGATTATGATGGTTTGAATAGTTGAATACATTTAGATAAAGGATTGTGAGGATGAGATTATGAATGATATATATTTTGATTGGTTTTGTTTACATTAGCTTACCCTTTCTGTTTGTGTTTGTGGTTTTGTTGATATTGAGATGATCGTGTCGTTACACAGGAGCAGATAGCAATGCAGGTGAAAGTTAAACAATAACTTCAAGTTTTGCTTAAGGAGGAACTAATTTTGTGCTGAAGAATAAAGTTTTGCAACTTTAAATTTATTATGAGTATTTGTAAAGACTTTTTATTTTCAATTGATAAACTTGAATAAAGTGAATATTCTATGTGTTTAGACTTTTTATATTTCATGATATTTTGAAATTATTAATAATTAATGGGTAGATTTTATTCCGTTATAGATGTAAAATAGATATATTTTTGGTTCGTTACAATCTCAAAACGAAATTTTCTCCGATTAGAATTAATCTACTCTTCACGTTCTTTCCTCTAGTGTTCTCGGATTTTCAAAGAGATAAGAATTGAAGGAGAATTTTTGGAAAGAATTGAGAGAAATTTGAGAGAAGGAAAATTAGGATTTCCTAAAAATAAAAGTGAAAAATGAGAGGATTAAGACTAAATAAACTATTTATAATCTATCCCTTACTTAAGCAAGTGAGCTTAGGATTTACCTAAAATTGGGTTCTAATAAAAATACTTATTGACCAACAAAAAGGCTTACTATGTAAACCAAATTTTCAGAAATCTTAATTCAAATGCTAAGGAAAATTAGAAAAAGTCTTATAAATAAATAACAAAGAAATACCTAACAAAATTTTATACTTGATAAAAGCATGTTTCTTTTTAAGAACATTACACGGAGATTTTTGTGTTCATGGAGTGGTAAGAACAACCAAAGCCATGCAAGATGGAAATAAACAAATAAATAAAAACCAAGATTCAAATCATATTAACCTTCAAACAAGTACATAAAATTTGGATTCTCTAGCTCCCTTCTTACATTCATTGAAACATGTTTAGGAAAAGTATTCTTTTATCCTATTGCAAACGGTGATAGACTTTTTCTCACTCAAAAAGGGTTTCATGGTAGGTATTTTTTTTTATCTTTCTCATAAAATCACGAAGAGAAGGTTTATTGATAGAATGATGGCACTCCGAAAATTTGGTTTTTTTATTAGTTATTCTTTTTAATTTTGCTCAAAACTATCTTTTCTTTTCTCGTCTTTTCTTTTTTTCAATTTTTTTTTTGTGATGTTCTCCCTCAATAATAAATAAATATAAAAAAGAGTAAGAGTAGGTAAAATGTAATTTTCTGAGTTCATTCTTGTACTTACAAGGACCGAATATTTCTCGAGGTGTCTTTTAAATTCCAAGTCTCCTGAATCCTTGACTGAAGAGGACCAAATGGTAGGAGTACCTGCGATTATACTCTGATGCTCAAGTTAGGACTGAGTATAAATAGGATAGAATGTGATTGAGAGATACTTTACCTGATCTCCTAATTTACTATTTATAATATGATAAAATTAACTGATTACCTATCCTTTAGGCGAAATTCATGATAACTACTATATTCTATTACTACAACTGAAATGGGCTCACAGCTCAATGGATTTGAGAGCTGACTCAAAAACTTACCAACTGACCGAGATTTTGCCGGTCTTGACTAACAACATTTCGGGAGTAACCTTAACTTAAAGAATTCTAAATAAATGTGAAGACAACCAGTAACTATTCGGTATAATTCTTTTAATAGTTACAAATAATAGCTTCATAACTTTCTTTTCTATTCTTAAGAAGAAACTAATCTTATATCTTTACTTGTTGGCATTTTTTCTTTTAATAATTTATTCTTTTTATGGAAAATAATGTACTTGATAAAAACTAATTAATATAAATTTATAAAAAAAAATTAAAAATATAGGAAATAACTATTTTTTAGTAGTACTTTCTTTTTGCTTGTTTTTTCCTTATCTAAATTTTCTTTTTATCTTCTAACGAACAATAAAGTAGAACTATTATGAAAAGTAAGAGAGGATAAGAACGTAATTTCATTTCTCTGTCTTTCTTTTATCCCACAGAAAACAAAACGAAAAAGGAAAAATTGAAATTTGAAAAGTGAAAATCACGGACCAACCGT
The DNA here is from genome assembly GCA_016859785.1 of Macrotyloma uniflorum. Classification (NCBI taxonomy): domain Eukaryota; kingdom Viridiplantae; phylum Streptophyta; class Magnoliopsida; order Fabales; family Fabaceae; genus Macrotyloma; species Macrotyloma uniflorum. The sequence continues at coordinate 1,589,298 of BDMB01000038.1, forward strand.
TGTAAATTTGGGAAAGACCATCTTAAATTAATTACTTCAAGTCAAGAATCTTGTGCACTGCAACTCATTCACGGGTAAGATACTGGATAAGAATATGGAAATAGGGAAATATACAAAATAAATTATTCTACAGCATGGAAGAAAAATAGAAAGTTAAAGAATGCTACATTAATTACTTCCACCAAACAACATATATATATATATGTACTTTAAAATAAAGTTTGTAAAATAAATAGGTCACATTGAAAAAAGAAACTTTACATATACTACAATTTTACTAACTATGTCTAACCATTTATCCAAAACTATATCGACCCTTAATGGATTTAGAATAAAACAGAATATGTAAACTTATAAATAACTAATATTTAATGAAAACGGTTAAATTATTTTAATTTAATAATAATTTATATAATTTATAAAATAATTTTAATATAAAGATATATAATATGATAATTATTAAATTATAATTATATTAAAATCATAAAAATTATTTTAGAGATATTAAAATTAATATTTTTTTTACTTCATAATTACATAATAATTTTTTAATAAATAATTTAATTTTAAATTATGTAAATAAAATAATTTTACGTTAATTTTTAAAGTTATTAGAGATTAGGAGAAGTTATCTAAAAAAAATTAATTATGCTTATAATGAATTAAAAAAAAAAGTTTTTATAAAGATTATAACAAAATTAATCTTCCTTTAAGTAAAACTTAAAGTTTCGTAGTATCAATAAAATTACCAACACAAATAACAAGACTAAGTCTATAAACAAAATTAATAAAAATATATATAATTCATAAATTCATCCTCACAATCACTTATCTAAACACATTCAAGTATTCAAACAAATATAGTTGTACTTAATCACATGCATCCATCGTACTCACTTATTTACATACACCAAATATTCTAGACAGACTTTTCTAGAAAATTATATAAAATTCTTGACTTCTAAGGCTAGCACCTGAATATGTCTCCTTGATTACCATGTCATAGACAAACCCTAAGAGTATTTTTCACCTCTAGATTTCATGTCTATTCCCTTTTTCTAGTACCGACACGCTCAATCCACCCAATAATATGTTATCACTTTTGAAGACTGCACAATTCTGCACAAGTGCTCAAATGTTTTAATAATGATCAAGAATCAGGACATCAAAGGAATATCAAGATATTCAAAGAAAATTCAATTGAGAAGCTCAAGAAAACTAAAGTTGGAAACTCAAAGATTTACAAGACACACAAGATGAGAAGACTTTAGTTGATAGTTAGTTGTATCCTATACCAAAAGGGAGTGACTGATGTTGAAAGGTAATCATAACTCAGCTTAGAGATTTTCTCAAGAAAATTAATTTTTAAAAATATAAAATTCGTACTGTGATAATCGATTATATGAAGAACATAATCGATTATGTTTTCTGGAAATTTTTAAAAGAAAAATTTGTCACTGGAATAATCGATTAGGTAATCGATTATGTATTTTGAAAATTGAAAAGCTTTTGTCACGGGAATAATCGATTAGGTAATCGATTAAGTATTTGAAACCTGAAAAGGAATTTCTCTCGGGAATAATTGATTATGTAATCGATTAGGTGCTTTTGAATTAAAAAGATTTTAACACGGTGATAATCGATTATGTAATCGATTAGCTATTTTTTTGAAAAGTTCAAAGCACGGTCATAATCGATTATGGTATTTACCATAATCGATTATGTTGAAAATTTTTTGAAAAATATTCGTTGCATAAAAATCTCCTAAAATAAAGGTTGATCTGGATACATATTTTTTGAACGTTGGAGAATATCTAGAGAGAATAAAAATTGATTTCAAATTAAAAATTAAATAAAAAAATTATTAGTGATTTTTTGGCTATTTATTAAGCAAATCAAGGTTTATAAAAAATACTACTTCTGTACTTCTTGAGCCATGAAAATTCACATTTGAAAGAGAATATTTTCTATGCTTATATTTTTCTGAGAAAATCTTGAGAAGACTCTGAGCTAAGCCGGTGCTACAGTTTGATATCTACACTCTAGGTGATATTATTTTGTTTGTGTTCATCCTCTGAGGTTGTTTAGAGGAGGTGTTTGGCATTCCTTGTGTGATTCAAGGAAGGTGTTTTCATTCCTTGTGTGACTTAAGGAAGGTGTGACAATCTCTTGTGGGTTACAAGAGATAGTGAGGTTCAATCTTTAATTTTTCTATTTTTTTCATGTTTCACTTGTATTAGTGGTTGTAAAATTCTGATTAATTAAAGATAGTGAGAGTGTGTGATCATCTCAAGTTGAGGTGATTGGGAATTGGATGTAGGGTTAAGGATTTAACCTGAACCAGTATAAATCTCTGGTGTTTTTTCTCTCTCTTCCTTATCTTTTATTTTTCTGTTGCGTATTATAAAATTTCTGCTTGACTAATTAAATCAAGAGGGATAAAATTTAAAAAAAAAAAGGTGATTAAAGTTTTAATTTTTATTGCATCAATTCACCCCCCTCTTGATGCCACTTGACAACATAATAAGTGTAGTAGAAGTCTTCATCAACCTCTCACCACATGGTACTCTTGTCTATGTGACTAGAATATTATTAGAAGTTTGGATACCCTATCTGATGTCTCTAGATTTCCATATGTACACTAAAGTTATACCAAATAGTACCCTTGTGGTAACTATCTAGCTTACACACACAAAAAGCACACAACTAATCCAAAAGTTGTACTATATACCAAATCAATCTCATTAACATCAATCAATGTCATTTTCATTTCCATTGGCTCCCTAACATCACAATTCCTTGACACCACTACCATCATTACAATTCCTTGACACCTTTGTCATCACGATTCCTTGGCACCATTGCCATCACAATTCCTTGACACCATTGTCATTACAATTCCTTGTGACCTTAGTCACAATTCACAAATACAATTTACATCATCATCACAAATCTCATTTCATAATTCATCACAAATCATAATACATAAATCTCAATAGTTCAATACAACTCAATTTCACAATTATATAAAATGCACAATTCAATACTCAATAAATTTTACATCACCATCCACGATATTGTACAAGTATTTAACCTCAATAATTTACCACAATCTCATTTCTATAACATGAAATACCAAATCTCACAACCTGAAATCAACAATTCAATTATATAACATTTATCTCATCATCTTTCATCATAATCAACATATATAAACTCTTTTAATTCAATTTAGAATATAAATAATTTCCCCAAAAATAGTATATTTTCGTTCAAGCAAAAATAATTTCGAAAGCATTCGCTCATCCTCACCACACGACCTTTAATCACTCAAAAATTCATATCTTATGTTATACACATTGTTTTTGTGTGAAATAAAAATCATTTATTAGTTAACATCCAAGGCTAAAACTTTGATGAAGGAAAATCTTCAAAAATCGTAATATAAATATTTCAAAAAGGGTTCGTAATTTCATAGAAAATCAATTTTTTGACAACTTGACCTTTAGTTACCAAAAAAATCGTACCTTGAGTTATACATATCGTTTTTCCGTCAAATAAAAGTAATGAGTTAGATAACATCTAGGGCTACAACTTTCTTGAAGATCACTTTCCAAAATTAGAAATAAAAATAATTCAAAATAAGATCACAATCTTAGAACGAAACTCAATTCACATTTTCACATCTATAATAATATAATTATTATCAATTTCACATAAAAGCACATTAACACACATAATCATCCAATAAATCATGAATAATTTTGCTTAATTAACTTCCCTTACCTCTAATCAAGTTTTTCCCAAATTGAGAATGATGAAAGATTAATTTACTTTTCACACTCTTTCCCTCGGTGTTCTCGAATCTTCAAAAAAGATAAAAATTGAATGATTGGAGAGGATTGAGAGAGATTTGAGAGAAGGAAAAATATGACTTTCTAGAAATAAGAGTAAAATGAGAGGATTAGGGTTAAATAGACTACTTATAATTTCTCTCATTCCTAAGCAAGTGGGCTTCGGGTTTACCTAATACTTGGTCGTTACAGTACTTACCAGAATCGGATACCTCAAGAAAATCTTTGATCCTCCACGATGTTGCTTATCTCTCAAGAGCCCTTTGAACCACACTAGGAGGTATACCTACGATTGCACTTCGACGCTCAAATCAGTAATACAATATAGGAAATATTTAGTATGTGATTAGAGATAGATGATTATACCTGGCTAACATCCTCTATCTATATAGTATTGTTTAGTAACATATTACCTTAGTATATCCAAACTATAAGATTTAGTAAGTGTAGTGTATCATAACAAATGAAATGGATCTTAACTGACAGAGTGGATCATAACCAACAAATTAGTGGGTTGTTGGACTTAATCTGTTAGGTTTGGCTTATTGGGCATCGTGATCATGAGGCCAAGTACTCTTTGGATATGGTTGAGATGTTTTTGACCATATGGTTCTCGACTATATTTTGACTTAGTCTCCTGTACACTAACTCTCTCCCTCCCAAAAATATTTTACATGATTTTCCTCTAAAAGGAATAAGAACAGTATTATATAGAGGAGGTAATTTCATATCATTGGGAAAGTCATTAAAGAGAAGTAAGAGAAAGAAAAGCATTTGTTGATCAAAGGGACATTATTAAAGTACCTTAGGATGGATTTAAGTTCTTGAATCCTCTTTGAAAAGAATAGAATGACAACAAGAAAAACATAATAAAAGAAATTTGTTATGACTACAATTATCTAACAATTCGTATCAGAGCTTGGTTTCAATCCAAGGACCTATAGGTTATGAGAATGCTGTATTAAGCGACCTTTTAAGTTCAGGTCCTGTGAGATTTAGGCCCATCATGTTTTCATATTCTGATACCTTTAAAATGATAATTATTAAAACTCATAAGAATTATTGGGCCATCATGTTTTTATATTCTGATACCTTTAAAATGATAATTATTTAAACTCATAAGAATTATTTTAATCACCAAAGTGATTAAATTCAGGTAATTTATAATTTTAAATTATAGATGGATTAGAAAAATGATGTCGTAAAACTGATTATTTAGGTTGATTAAATTATTAATATTAAGGCTTATATGGATTACTCAAAGGTGAGCTGTTAATTATAATTAATAATATAAAATATTTGTTTTCATACTTGTTGAATGTGTGTCTATCCAAAGATGACATACATGCCAATAATGGTATGCGTTATTGTCATTAAAATATATTTAGTTGACATCATTATTGAATATGGGATGTATTTATAATACCCATAGGTGAATTTAGATACAAAATTAAAGTTAATATAGTTTGAATCCATTAAATGTTTCAAAATATTAACATCTGAGTATGTTTAAATGTATGTAACTATGTCTAATATGATTGTTTAGGATAACTGTTTGATCAAGTTCAATGGTTTGAATTTTGCTAATTGGCATGAAATAATCCAGTTTCAATTAGGTATGATGGACTTAGATCTTGTATTGGTAATGGACAGAAGACCCCAATCCTTATTGAGACTAGTACAAAAGCTGAAAGATCTCTTCATGATGATTTAGAAAGATGTAACAAATTGACATTGAACTTGATGAGATTGTTTATGGTTGAAAATGTTAAGCCATTTATGCCCAAAACCGATAACGAGTTCATGATATTGGTCAAGGAGTTCACACAATTTGATATTACTAACAAGTTGAACTAACAAACCAAAATTGTTATTGGTCTCAATCAATTCATAATCATGTGATTGAAATGTTTAGTCTGTCAGCAAAATTGAAGTCAATGGGAATGGAAGTGATTGAGTCCTTCTTAGTATAGTTCATTTTGAACTCACTTCCTCCTAAATTTGCGCAGTTACAAGTGAATTATAATACCGTTAAGAAAAAAGGGAACTTTAAAGAAATTAAGGTCACATTGGTACAAAAGGAAATGAGACTAAAGAAAATTAAGGACAACTCTATTTATACCATGACTCATGATGGAGCCAATAGTAGTAAGAACAAGTTAGGTAAAAAGAATAAGGTGAAGGCTCAATTGAAAGTTAATGAAGGTGGAGTCCGTAAGTATAAGAAGTATTATTTATGTAAGCGGAATGATCACTTCAAGAAAGATTTCTCTAAAAGGAAGAAATGGTTTGAAGGAAAGGTATATATTATATATCTATAAATTTCGAATCAAATCTTGTTGAAGTACCTAATTATACTTGGTGGCTTGATTCTAGAACAACTACTTCATGTCTCACATATTTTGCAGACATTCCTTTCAATCCAAACCATAAGAGAAATTGAAAAGTTTGTCTCCATGGGTAACAAAATGAAGATAAGGTTAAAGGGCATCGGGACATACAAATTGATCTTGGACATTGAATGTCATGTAAATTTAGAAGGATATCTCTATGTACCTATATGTGTTAGGAATTTAGTTTTTGTTGCAAAGTTGTATGAATTAGGAATTAATTTTAAGATTGGAAACAATGTTTTTTTCTTTATTTAAAGATATGTATTGTTATGGGTCTGGTACTTTAATAAATAGTTTGTATTGTTTCAATCTTAATGTAAAGTTTATGGATCCTTGTTTAATGTTGAATGTATTGTTGGTAGTAAGTGTAATGTGCATGATGATAATTCTGCCTACTTGTGACATCAAAGAAAGGACAATGAGGTAAATAATGAAATTTTACCTAAATTGAATTTTGATGACTGAGATATATGTGTTGGATTGCATTAAAGGAAAGAAAATCATATGAATTTAAAAGAATTTTTCTATAAGAAGTAATGAATTTTTCTATATGTCGACTTTTTTCTTTTTCTTCTTCTCATCTTTCTTGTCAATATTCTTGATTTTATTTGACAAGTTTGGCCATACTATGTTATGTGTCCCTCCTAGCTACATCCAAAATAAGTAAAATTAGATAGAACATTTTTATTTTGCTTATAATACCTTTTGTGGTTGTGATTCTTGTTTATGTATTTGTGCTAGTTCTTGTGTTTCCAAAATCTTCCATCCTTCTTTACTAGTAGATAGAAATTCTCATTTTCATTCCCTTCAACTTGTTTATCTTCACTTGATTCCTCTTTTGAATGAGTTAATTTTAGGGTAATGCTTCTTTTTCTTATTAGCTCCAAGTCATAAGTTTTTTAAATAATGAAGTAATGCTCATACAAGACAAATCTTTGGACTCGGAAATTGTAGTGGCGTTAGGCTACCATGATCTATCCAAGCACTTCAAAACTTTCACATTTAATTCTTCTTTCTCAAATATCTTTCCTAGTCCAATCAAATAGTTTATAATATGTGTAAATCTCAAATATCACCTCAAATGGTTTATAATATGTGTAAATCTCAAATATCACCTTGTTGCATACGAAATAACTCATACTCTTGTATTAAGGCATGTTTTCTTTCTCTTCAAGTATGTCTCACATCTCCTTTACATTGTTACATTGAGATACTCTAAAGAACTCACTAAGATTTAATGCAAATGTGAGAATATTCTTTACCTTACAATCATATTGGGCTCTTCCACCATTGGTACGTTTGGACCATTCATCACAGTATCCTAAATACCTTTTTCTACAAATTTAAAGAAAATCTTCATAACTTTCTAAAAAGGATAATTCACTTTAGAGAACATAGGAGGTCTATTGATGGAAACTCCTTCCACAAAGGTAATCTTGTTTTTAGCCATTCTTTAAGGATCTTTAAACTTGTATCTTTCAACCTACTATTGATACCAATTTTTAAGAATAACTTAAAGAAATAAAAGGGGTGGATTGATTCTTGCACTTTTTCAAGGATTAAGGAATTATCAACCAAAAATTTAAACTAGTTTCACAAGACAACATATAAGGATTCAGTTTTTAACAAGTGGAAGTAATTCAAGATTGGATATGAAAGAGAATGGTACAAGATTTATAGTAGTTTATTCAAAAAGCTACATCCAATTAGTCTAATTACACCAATTAGAATTTTCCACTATTTATTAAGAGTTTACAAGAACCCTACTTGTCAAACTATTAAAACAAGAAAACATCACTACAAATCTTGTACCCTACAAGACCAAACACTCAAGTGACACTCAATCTCAAGAGTTATTCTTGAAAACCTTGATCAAGTCCTTTAAAAATAGAAAGAAAATTAAAAAGAAGATATTGATTTCTTATCTAAAATGAACAAAACAACTATTCTGAAATTTTATGACAGAAGTGTACCTCTGTAGTAGATCAATTTCTCTTTGCAAGGGATGAAAAAGTCTTCGTAAACTGTATGAATGAATTCTCAAATAAGTTAAAATGAATTTATAATCATCATTGTTGTTAAGGAATCAATTTTGATCAATTAAATCAATAAGAGGTGAAAATTGATGCAAAATTAACCATTTAATTCAATTTTTTAATATGTTAAAATTACTTAGTTTGATATTATTAAGTGTTTTTAATAAATTAAAAATACAAATCAATAAGTTAATCTAGAGATATTCATTTTACAAAATTTTCTCTTAAATGAAATCAACATATTAAAAAAGGAGTTTTAATTTGATAAAATTAAAAAAAAAAAAAAAAACTCTTTTAACGAACTTTTTAACTAGATAACAAAACTCTTTTTAAAACAATTAATCTCAATTCAAGAAATATAATTAGAAATCCCTAATCTAATGTCTTGATCAATCCAAATACATATATTAGCTTCCTCCAATAAACTTGAACTATGAACACTTCATTTCAATGAATTGGAATCATTAAATCATTAATGCACAAGTTAATTGAGCTATTGGTTAATTTATATGATTTATGGAATAATTGTTATTTATGTTTGGAATAAATTCACTTAGTCATTTTAATTGTACTCAACGAATTTTTACAAGATGGAAGAAGCCAAAATTTTAGAATTTCACTTAATAGAACAAGATTTCATTGAACGGATTCATGTTAGAAATAATCAATTATGAAATGAAGATTTTGGTTAGTGAGAGGAGCCTCTTAGTGAATTTGAAAAATATTGAAGATGACTAACTTAAATACCATTCCACTTAGGGAACATGTGTGATGCTTAACAAATTTGTCATAGAGACTATTTCTACATTATTGAAAGACTATTGAAGATTCCATTCAAGTCTTGATAACATGATATTTGCTCACTAAAAAATAAAATCTTGAGCTATATAAACTATTTTTATGTGAAACCAACTCCATTATCTAGCTAACATCTCGAGAATACAACTTTGATGAAAATAACTTTTTCAAATTTATAATGAAAACTTGTCTAAACAGGATTCAAATTTTGAAACAAAATAATATATAACTCAATCTGATATAATTTTGACATATATGTCAATGGTAAATTTGAATCCAAAAAATCCTAATGAATACAATTTAAATAAAAGGATCTAAATATTTTAAAAATAACAAAAACATGTAATAAATCAATAATTAAATCATAACTTACCAAAATTATTTATTTATCAAAATTATTATATTAACAAAATCCTATTAAGGGTTTATGGTTACCTAAAAATAAATATACTTTTTATCTTTAAATATTATATTAATAAAGTCTTATTGAGACTTAGGGGTTACCTCTCTACCCATATTTCTTATAAGAACTCATATATGAGACATTCCTCACTCTCTCTTTTTTCTTGAATTACGATACACAATACTCAGAAATATAAATCATTAATCTAAGAATCACACTCTTCAAACTTTTCACGTATTGTCTCTTGTAAGATTTTTTTCAAATTTAAAAAATTAAGAATTAGAATAAAAGTAAAGAAGACCTAATACTTATGTATTTACATAGAATTGGGTCTCTAAAGATAAGTCCAACTTCTTACTAACTTAATATTTTATATTTTAATTTTTATTATCTTTTTCAGCTATTATCTTTTTAAGTTTTATATTTTGTAACTATTATCTTTATCTAACAACTTAAAATTAACTTTTTCTAATAACCTAACATTATTTCTTTTCTAACTATCTATTTTATTTTATAAAAAAATTATTCTATTTTTTAAGCTCAATTAAATATTTTAGTTAAGGAAAATAAATAATTAAATTATATTCTTTTTATTTTTAAAAAAATAGGACATTACATTTAGAAAATTAATATATTCAAATATGTAGCTACAATTAGACCTAAAAATCAATGATATAAGATGAAAATTAGGAAACTATGTGACACCTCAAATTATTATTCTTAATATTATAATTTTTAGATTTTTTTTTTCAAAGTAATTAATTAATTATCCTTATAAAGACTCACAAACCTTCATGTTTTAGGATACACAGGCAAAACTATTATATGTTCCTCTCAATTTTCATGGGGCTAAAAATTCTCCCTTTAGTTGGGATTCAATATAGTCTCATTCCAAGTCAACATCACGCTCAACATTGCAAAAGTCAACAAACCCTACTGGTCTAGTGTTTTAATCATGTATTAAGCTTCAAGTATTAGAATTGCTTCAAGTATTAGAATTATTTGCACTAGAAATTCACAATTAAACTACTTAAATTCCTAATAATGATATTATGAAACTAATGTCTTAGTATCATATGAAATTATAACTTACATGTTCAATTATTCCCTCTAATCATAAGGAACACAAAAATAAAACAATTAATACATAAATTTCTACTTGGATTATTAAGTATAAATTTCTACTTGGATTATTAAGTAAGTCATACAATCAACAATCATTTTGTGTTCTTTTTTTCACAAGAAGATAGAAACACACAAACACTCTAGTCTTGTTAGGATGAAATGCTCTAATACTACTAAATATGATGCCTCAAATTATTATTCTTAATATTATAATTTAAAGATAATTTCTTTTCAAAGTAATTAATTAAATAAATAATATTCCATTTTTTTTTAAATTCAATGATCAACTTAAAAACAAAATAGATATAAAATATTTATTTAACAAAAGGAAATATTTCATAATTTACTTAATTCAACTTAAATGTGAATCATAAATATTATATTAAAATTTATAAATAATAAATTTAAAAGAGAAATAGTAAATTCTAAAAATGAATAGAGTATCATTCATAAAATAAATATATGATGTCAAATTATATCATACTTATAGAAACTAAATATTTTATTTATTCATTTATTTATTTCAAAGAAAACAAGATAAATTCATATAATTCCATAATAACTTAATTATATATGAAGAATAAAATATTCATAAGAATATTTATACATTATAAAATGATATTATGATTAAGGAACCCATCTTTTGAAGAAACAAAACAATTACATACTCTTATTATTTAACAAAAATACATCATTAAATTAGAGTATAGAAATCTCTACTCATACATATATAATAACATAAAAATTCTATACTCAGAGCAGGTTCCTATCTACAAGAAGAAGCAGGATTGTCCTATCAATCAAATCTTCATCTAAGAGATGAGTATCTCACGAATCTTCTTGTATGATTCCCTGAAAAATTGGTTCTAAGGGTGAGTCTCTTCCTTACCATATTCTTCTAACAAATATAAAATATTTATATTTAACAATCATAAAAATGAAATGAATAGAAGAAATGATCCAAGTAATTGAAAATCATACATTAATAAAATTCTTTAATAATCGATTTCTTAACATTGTCAAATAAGTTTTTATTATCTTTCTACAAAATTATTATTTAAATTCTCCCATTTTTTTTTATAATATACACTAGTCATATACACCATTCACATCATCCTTCATGTTGTGATCACATTAATTAGTACTCTAGATACCGTGGGTCCCAAAATAATGTTGTCAACCCCACCACCCAAGTGACATTGGCCTTTTGTTGGTGTGAATAGCCGCCGATTGGTAATACGCTCCACAGATACAATGTGTACATACGAGTCCCTCTGACAAAAGTATAGCCAGCGATTTAGTCAAGTAATGGAGTGTGAGGCTTGCGACCATTCCCATTGCACACTATGTACATCACGACATAGACCATTATACCCTAATGTATCTTCGTAACTCATTCACACATAAATTTATAACTTTGGATGACATAAATTTATAAATTCTCATAATTTCTCTACCCTTAAGGTAGTTCCAAATTCTTATAATAAAATATTGTTTCATTAGCCATCTAAGTCATTTTTTTACTTCATATCATCAATCGTCATTCCTCATTTATAATCGATTATATTATATTTAATTACGTTGATTTAATAAAAAATTATTAGTTCTACAAAAATATAACAGAGTTATATTAATTAAGTAATACTAATTCAATAATTATTATCAAAATAAATTAATAATAAAAAAAACTAATTTTGGGGGTGAAAATAGAAGAAATGAGGTTACGAAAAGTAATCAAAATTTTTTTTATTTTTTTTTAATGAATTTGGTCCAATGAACTACGTTTTTACATTCTTCTCGCAATTTATTGTAAAGACCTAGTGTGAGAGTTAAGTGGTGAATGGTGAAATTGTTTAATAAATTTTTAAAAAGGACTATAAATAGAAAAATTAAACATTTCAATCTTTATTATTTTAAAACCACTATCTCTGTAAAATTTCTTTCTCTCTAAACCCTCATAACCTTTCTCCTTCATCCTTTCCAAGATCCGAGAATATCTAGTTGATGCTTGCAAGAAGTAGATCATTTCTAACCGATTGAAACTTTGATTTGAGTAAGTTTTCCTTGCTTAAATCTCCTTCTACCCAAACTGTCACTGTGTTGCATGTGGGTCCAATCCCTTTGCATGTGAATTGTTCTTCATCAATATTACTCTATGCTACCTTAGGTTCTTAGTGGTGTGTTTGGATTTTGAAACAGGTACTTAGATCACTAGTTAGAGCACTTGGAACTTTGCCTTGTGGAGTGGAGTGCAAAGGCAATTTTCAACCAAAATAGGTAAGGGAAGCCAGTTTTAAGTTAATACTTATAGTGTTAGAGGAATTGAAAATGAAACTGATATTGGTAGCTGTTTTGGGATGTTTTCCCTTGGGTCAAATTCTGAAATTTTGTTTTGATGAATGAATGTGCACTCTGTCAATATTTGAGGGTTGTTTTATGATTTATGAGATTTTCAAGTGTGATGTTGTGTTCAGTTATGTGATTTGTATTACACTGCGTGCTTGTGAATTTGGAATGAAATTTGTTATGTTGTTGAGAAAATCAGAATGAATTCTGCAGCAAATTTGGGTAAAGTTGGTTTCAGGCAATCTATTGAGTATTTTATGAGAATTGAAAATAAGGGCATTTGAATGGTTGTTGTTGTGACTGTACCTGAATTTTTTGATGATGTGAACCTGATTTTCTTATTTTGAGATTGATTTGTGCCAAGTTGATGGTATAATGAATTAATTCATACTTGGAACTATGATGGAATTGATTTGAATTGAATTATGTGGAAAGGTTAATTTGGCTCAATTGACTCAACCATTTCTTAAAAGTAAATCCCTGATTTTAGGCCTATGGAAGTACTCCAAAGTGCCAATTAAGAGGTTGAGTCAAATGAACCAAAATGGCCATTTTTGTAGAATTTAAATATACATAATTTTTGCTGAGCGCGTTGACCCATCTCAAAACAGTGAATTTGTTGTGTTTTGAGACATGAGATAAAGATGAGATGTGAAATTAAATAATTATATTTATGTTGGCATGAGGCATTGGTGTTCCTATTGAGGGGAGTTTGATTTGATGAATGAGTATAATTTTGGTAATGTAGTGTGTATGGATTTAGGGATATGTTATAGGAAATCCAGACCTTAATGACTTTCTAAGTCACATAGACTAAGATTGTCATGTAGTGAAGGTCGATGAAGGTCTTGCCAATTGTATTCATGATAGTTAGTGAGACTACCCTGATGTGAGATAGGTGTGGTGGTATGTTGTGGATGATCCTAGGGTAAAAAAAGACTCTGTGGTCGGTTGGTTAAGCCAGTGGTCCTAGAGTACACATCAGGTGTTAGCCCTAGATATCTGAAATTCATACAGTCTTCTGGAAGGCGTTAGTCTTGATTGTGAATGTGTTTGAAATGTGTAAAACTTTTGGTAGGTCCTTACACTTGTATAAAATTTTATACTTACTATTGAATGATTTTATGAATTTCTTATGATTTACTTTGTTTTACTTGCTTAGCTTACCCTTTTCTGTTCTCTTTTATATATTTGTGAACTTGTTATGATCGTGTTTTTACACGTGAGCAGAGATAATAGGGTAGGTGGTGATTTCTCTGTGGAAAGGAAGTAAATTAGGCATGAGGAAGTAAATATTTGTATTATTTTTATTTTTGAAAAAAATTAAAGAAGAAAAATGTAATAGAAATATTATAATAGAAATATTATTTATATGTGCCTACTTGATGCATGAACTGAATATATTATAATAAATAGTTATTTTGGGTATGTTACATTTATGATGGTGTAACTCACTACTTTAAAAAATCATACCATTTTGAATGTAAAACAACATATACAACACCACACATGGAAGATTAAAATAAGAAATCAACTCCCATTACCTTAAAAACTTGAAATGATCGAAAAGAATGAAGATTGAGGAACTATAATACTCAATTCCTCCTAAGTCAAAAAAGTTATTACTAATCCAAGATTAGAAACGATAATAATAAAATTAGAAGTTTAGATTTAAGAAAAATTACCTTAATTTGAAAAAAAAAAATAGAAAAAATAAGATAGATTGAAGAAGAAGAGAAAGAAGAAATGAAAAAGAAGAGGAAAAAGAAATAAACAAAAAAAAAATGAAAAAAGAGAAAAAAAAAATGAAGAAGAGAGTAACAGGTGGTATGGACAGAGAGAAAATGAAGATGAGAGGGAGAGACTTCTTTAAAAAGTTTTTTTTTAACTTATTTATTTTTAGTAATTATTTCATAATTCTTTTTTTAATTATTAATTTTTTTTCTTCTTTCTTTCTTTTTCTTTTTTTTTCTTTTTTTTTCTTATTTAAATTTTGTTTAAATATATTTTTTGATTTCTTATAATGTTTATAAACAAAAGAAAGTCAAATCTAACTAGTTGAATTTAGTATAAATTGTTTATAGAAAAAAATATATAAATGTATTATTTAAGATATTATATAAAATAATTATTTTACAAATTATTAATAACATAATCATTTAAAATATAAGGTTTTATAAACTAACCATTATTTTGATATGAAATTTAAGTTTTTCTTTTTTAAATTTTCTTCTTTTAATCTAATAAAAATAAAAAAAATCTCCTAAATTTAATTCTTAGATTTAAAATTTCAATTCTAGAATAATTTTAAGGTGCATGACTTAAATTAACTCCAGTTTCTGAATTTTTTTTTACACTTAAAATCTTTAATCCTATTTAGTGATAAAATATACTCAGTTTTTTTTCTTTTCTTTTTTTATATTTTTATTTTAATTAAAAAAATAAGAATGGTTTCCTTTCATTTATTTTTCTCATAAACTTTTTCCTCCTTCACCTAACACTTTGTTTAGTTGTACTTTATTCTCTCTCTTATGTAACAACCTTTAGACAAATACATTTTTGTAGTACACTTTGTAGGCACATGTCTTCATTCCTACAAGCCAGTATATGTAGATCAAGTTTTGATATATAAACCATTTGTCCTAATCTCTTGGCCCAATCCATTCTTTTGAGATGCCTAAATCCATTATTTCAACCTATTGTATTTATTGTTGATTTTTATGATTCATTTTATTGTAATCTCATAATTAAGATGAGTAACTATTTTAGATAATTAGATTATAAGAAAATTAATAATAAAGATAAAGAATAAGTATATAACTTACTTATTCTTAAAATAAATGGATATATAAATATATAATGGTAATAAATGTTTTTTCTTTCTTTTTCTTAACTTTTTTTAAATTTATATTTCAATTAATTGCATAGTTATGTAGTTGTTGTTTTGAGTTTAATATTTTTTATTTACTTTCTCTATTATAATAATAAATTATGAATATTATGGTCAAGTGTTTATAAATTTAATTATTAATATCTTAATTTTTATTATTATGTGATTCACTTTTTTTTATACTCATTTTTAGTGTAGATATATAGTTTACACTATTTTCATACATTAAATAGTTTATTAGATATAAATCTGGTCACACATACCATTTTATTAAGAATATAATTTTTTTATTCAATTTTTACCCCAAACATAATTTAATATCCAAATATTAATAAAAATTATTTTTTTTAATTTATAACAATTAAATAGTAAAGTTTTACTTAAAAAATTTGTAATTTTTTTTATTTAACTCTACTCTCATATATTAAAATATAATTTAAATATATATATGACCATAATTATATCTTTAATATTTTTATATTATATTAAAGTTTACTTAAATATAATAATAACTTTATAAATATTAATATAGATGTTTGATTTTGACAATAATTTACAACACATACAAGTCTTTTTTAGTTTTATAATTTTTTAATATAAATTTATAGTCTATATTACCTTTATATTAAGAAGTCATTCAAATATATATATATATATATATATATATTATTTATATACGTTCTTTTATTTTTAATATGTATTTATTAAAAAATATATTTTAATATAATAGAAATAAAATAAAAAAATTCTCTTATGATGATTATAAAATTAATTAAAATAAATATATGAATTCATCAAAATTTTAAAATTAAGAACATAAATATTTAATAAAATATTTTTATGCAAAGAATTATATTTAATTATTTATTAAAATTATTTTTTATTGGTTTGAATTAACTAGTTACTCGTTTCTTATTAGGATTAGACAGTATATTTTTTTGGCCAAAAAAAGTTCAACGTTGACTGCTAGTAAGTTCGGTTCGGCATCATTGTCTGCATAAGAAAATGGTAATATAATTGACTCCTGATCCAATTCAATTTATAATTTGAAACTTTCATAGGATGGACCTATATATGCATCTAGGCTTCGCCCTCCCTATTTTTTTTTTAAATAAAAAATAAAAAATATATGATGTTTTAATATGAATTTTTTTTTGTGGTTAGATTCTGATTATATATATAATCACATTTAAGTGTTATTTTTTTTGGAAATCTTTGTCTTTATAATTTATATTCTTTTTGAAGAAGAAAAAATGTATATTTTTTTATTTTTTTATACAGATAAGTATTATTTAAGTTATTTCTATTTTGTAGGGTACAAATTATTACAATTATAATTGTATAAATTATTGGTATGGGTATTTATTAATTTTATTAATTAATATGATCGTATTAATGAGGTATCTTAACTATATGTTTGTTAAAAAGCACTTCGACCAGCTCAGACATCAATATCTATTAACATTTGTTTGTATATCTCTTCACATATTTATTCTTTTGAACTTTAGTTCTGAGGTTGTAGCATGTTTTAATCTTGATTGCATGGTTATGTAAAGTTTCACGAAACATAAATTCATGGGATATACCATTCTACTACATAAAATACTATTCTAGTGAGCAACATAATATTTTCTTATTAAGCATAATTTAGAAAAGAATCAGTGTCTTTCTCTAAAAAATAAACTTTTAACGTAAAACCTAAATTTTCATTACTAATCTTTAAATATATATTTCTATCAATCTTTATAAATTATTATATATAACTAACATTTTAGAATATATATATATATATAATTTTTTTTAAAGAAAGAAATTATATAAATTTTTATAAAAACTTATTTTTATATGAAGAAAAAAATTAATTTTTATTATAAGTAAACTTTAAATTTAATTTATCTTTATAAAATTTGTTTAATAAAAAAAAGGTTTACACCAATATATATATATATATTAATTCGGTCATATATCTAGGTGATGTGTGATCTCTAATATATCTTCTTCACGTCGAAAATTTTTAAATTCAAACGTGAGACTAGAAATTTATGGATGGTCTGATAATAGTCCGAAAATCTTATTAGGATAGATTTTATACCATATTAGAAGTGAACTTTAATTTTAAACTTAACTCATTTTATTTAAGGAGGTGAAATTTATATTTGATCATATCTGTAAATGATATAAGATATCTAGAAGTTTTTTAATGGTGCGGCTATAAGAGAATAATTCATGTATAGAAACTTCAAATACTTAAATATAAATAATATGTTTTTTAGAATAAATAAATAGAAAGAATATTTAAATTAATAAAAAAATATATGATAGTATATAAAATATTTGAAGAATTATTATTATTATTATTATTATGTGATATAATAATATTTAAAGAGATATTTTATATAAAAATCGGGTAGATTATAGTTATCCACTTTTGTATAGTATAGTAGGAAAAGGTATCGTGATTATTGAATGGTGCCCCTTACAAGATCCTTTGGAAGGGAAATATTGGGCCAATGAAAAAGACAAAGAAATTCGCTCCCCTTTTCTCTTTTCCCATCTTTCTCTTTAATGAATGAATACATTCCCTCTCTTCTGTAAAGTCGTTATGAGGCAAAGAACTTGTGATGAACCTTCTTATATATGGACCTAAAGTTCTTAAAGGTCACACACAACAACCCCACAACTTTGCACAAAGCTTTATGGAAATAATAATACAACCCTTTACCTCATTCCTCTACCACTAAGTATACCACTTTCTTCTCTTCAATGCCATCAAACTTTCCATGTGTTCTTACCATCACGTCACTTTCTCCCCTTTCAATTCTTCATGTGAAAACACTCAACACATTCCCTTATCCTTCTACCTTATCAAACATCATAGGTTGCTCTCATTTTCTTTTCCTATGGACTTCAAATCTCCAAGACTAGTCATTTCTGCCACACGTGTTTTCATATCATTTTTTATATCACCATTTACAGGGGAAATTCTATGTTTCTAACAGCTAAAAAACAATTAACAACGTTTTCATATTCATACATAAATAACAAATGAAACAAAGTGAAAAGAACAAAAAAAATCTAACACAACCCAACAACTTTCTATTGTAAAGATGAAGATTGTCTTGTTTTTTATTAAGAGAGAGATTGCCAATTTTTCAGACTCTACTTTCCTTACAAAAGTTTGAAGAAAATGGTAGCATTGTCCTTTGTCACTTTTGTGTAGAAGAAATGTAGGCCCTGAAAAGAGGAACAAATTAATAATTTAGTTTATATATACATTTATTTATTTTAAGAGTTAGAAAATTTAATATATATATATATATATATATATATATTTCATAATGTATATAAGATATTAAGCACATGTTGGTTTCTTATAATTCATTAATGTCGTTAAACTTAAAGAACAAGATAATTAAAAGAAAATATGAAATGCGTGAAAATAAGGGAAATGATGAATTGATTAATTAAAAATTAATATTCAATATGTAATTAATATCTTAATAACATAAAATTTAATCTATATCTTTATAAAAAATTTAGATTAATTTTCTTAAAATAATATGTTAGTAAAATATTAATTCATTTGATAAGTTATATTACGTTCTCGTCTTAATAAGACTGAGAAAATTTAATTTGTAATAATGTTTTTCATTTAAAATTTTAGATTATATTCTTAATCTAATATGCTAATTAAATGTTATTTAACTTGCTTAATTATACTACATTTTTACTTTTATAACTCTTTCTGATTAATTAGACCATGAACCGTGTGATATATGAGATAAATATTTATGAGAACATGAAAGTAAAAGGTTAAAGAAATTTTAAATATAATAAGATAATAAATATATATATATATATATATATATAATAAAATAAGTATATTTTAATCATCTTAAATTTTGAAGAAAAAAAAATCTTATAAATAAAATTTTAAATCACGTTATATATTTGTCATTCTAGACTATTTTTAAAATGTTCAAACCTACAGATAAAATAAACTAAAATATAGAAAAATATAACTGTCTATGTGAAAAAAAATAAAGGAAAACTAACTAAAATTGTTTCAACATTTTTGAATCAGATTCTCATATTTCCTAATTATTGTCTTATTTGAAATAATTAAATTTAAAAAATTGTGAGAAACTCCCGATAAAATAAGAAATTATATATTATATATATATATATAATTTATAAGAATATAGACAAATTAAATGTAAAATTTTAGCTTTTATATTTTGTGACTAATTTGTGTATTTATGTATAAAAAATTATAACATCTAAAATAAAAATTCAAAAGAAATGTCATTGAATTTGAAAAATAAAAAAATACAAATCTTCCTTTTTAGTTTTTTTATCAAATTGATTAAAATTTAAATAAAAAAATCAAGACCTAACACCAAATTAATATACAAAGAAAGAAAACATAAAAACGCCTACAATAAATTATATATACAAAGAGAAAATATTAGCTTCAACATTGAAAGCAGAAAGGATAAAATATGAAATGAATCACTATAAATTGTTATTAATATTAATTTATAAAATTATGAAAAAAAAAACAATTCACTATTTTAATGTTTTCGAAAAGAAAAATCAATCTAAAATTTTAATTTTTCATTGAGTCATATAATATTAATTATTAACATTTTTTTAATGTGAAATTTCTATTTTTCAAATTGATGATTCAATATTTTTTTTTATCGAACTAATTTGATAAAAAATAATAGAATTCAAATTAAATAAAATAAAATAAAATAATTTTAATATACTTTTTATGCAAAGATAAATCAATTTAGCCTATCATGAACATTATAATTTGGATAAATTTATTTTTGAAAATGATAATTATGATTTAAACTTTGAAATTTGAAAATGAGTTCAAATTAAAATTTTGTTTTTTATTGTCTGATGATAATAAATGGTTATTATTAAATCTGTAATGATACGTTTCAAATTTTTTAATTTTTAATTAGCTATAATTTTTTATTCTTTTTTTTTATGTTTATTAATTAATTAATTTATTTAATGTAAGAGTCTCCTGTAAATTAGCTCTAGAGAGGTGATGAGTTAAGTGATGAAGGGTGAAATTGTTTAGTAAATTTTTAAAAAATATTATAAATAGAAAAACTAAATCTTTCAACCTTTATTATTTCTTTAAAATTTGTTTTTCTTTAAACTCTCTATATTCTCTCTAACCTTTCTCCCTCATGGTTCATCCTTTCCAAGATCCAAAGGTACCAAACTTAAACTTGTGAGGAGTAGATCATTTCTAACCGATTAGAACTTTGATTTGGGTAAGTTTTCCTTACTAAAAATCCCTTTTGGCCAAATTGTCCTTGGGGTTTCATGTGGATCAAACCTATTTGCATGTGCCATTTTCTTCCTCCAAATTACTCTATGCTAGCTTAGGTTTTTAGTGGTGTGTTTGGATTGTGAAATAGGTGTTTGGATAGCTAGTTAGAGCACTTGGGACTTTGTTTTATGGAGTGGAGTGTAAAGGCAGTTTTGAAGCAAAATAGGTAAGGGAAGTTAGTTTAGGTTTAGACTTTTAGGATTTGGGAAAAACTTGAAATTTAGAACCTTACATGTGACTATCCTTGAATTTGTGTTTGCTGGAATGAATCTACTTAATGAGGTTTATGTGCTGTGTTGTAATTCTGTCCAATTGAGTTGCTGAATTCTGACCTTGTGGTTACGGTATAATTTTGAATGATTTCGTGAACTTAGAAATTGTATATTTGAGATGTAATATATGCAATAATTATGGTTCAAATCACTTGTATGGAATTCAATTGTTGAAATTTAGTTGAGTTATTGAATATGATATATTTTGAAGGAGTGAAATGAGACTGTGTTCATCTGGATAATGAAAGGAAAATTGGATTTTTGCTTGTATGTAACTGTGCTCTTTTATTAAATGACCTTTTGACTTGTTTGGTGAATGAGTAAAGAGTAGATGGATTGTTTGAAGTTGTAATTGTATCCTATTTTGGCTTTACTTTGTGCTTAAATTGGAAATGACATAACATTCAATTTTTGTGTTGATCCTATTTTGAATTCTTAAATCAGATATATTTTGAATTGGTGTGTGATCGAGTGAAATGAAACTAATTTGGATTTTTAGAAAAATCTACCTTGAATCATTGACCCTCAATTTATGAAAATAGTCATAAATGGACCCTTTTTAACTCTTAGTAGTGTCTAAAGGGAAAACTAGGTCAAAGAATTTAAGGTTGGTTTTTTTTCCAGAATTCAAGTCTGCATAAAATCCATTGAGCAGATCGGAAGTTGCTAAGTGAACTGACTCTGTCCTAGAATAGTGAAATTTATGTGTTTTGAGATATGTGATAGAAATGTGCTGTGAAATTTATTAATGATATTTATGTTGGCATGAGGCCTTGATACTCCTATTGAGGGGAGCTTGATTTTTATGTTATGAGTATGATGTTGGTAATGTAGTGTGTATAGATTTAGAGATATGTTATAAGGTATCTAGACCTTAATGACTCTCTAAGTCATGTAGACTAAGATTGTCATGTGGTGAAGGTCGATGGAGGTCTTACCAATTATCTTTATGATAGTTGGTGAGACTACCCTGATGTGAGATGGGTGTGGTGATGTTTTGTGGATGATCCCTAGGTGAAAAAGACTCAATGGTCGGTCGGTTAGGTCCGTGATCCTAGAGTATACATCAGGTGCTAGCCCTAGATATCCGAAATCTATATAGTCTTCTGGAAGGCGTCGATCTTGATTGTGAATGTGTTTGAAATGTGTAAAGCCTTTGGTAGATCCTTACATTTGTATGAAATTTTATGCTTATTATTGAATGATTTTATGAATTCCTTATGATTTATCTTGTTTCACTAGCTTACCCTTTTCCGTTCTCTTTTATGTGTTTGTGAACGTGCTATGATCATGTTCTTTACACGTGAGCAGATAACATGATAGGTGATGATTTCTCAGTAGAAAGGGAATAGCTTAGGCATAAGGATAAATGTACAAAATTTAGTAGTATAATATTAAATATTTGTATTATTTTTTTTTTTGCAAAACAAAAAAAAAAGAAAAAAAAATATAATAGAAATAGTATTTACATTTAATGAATATTTCTAAAAGTAACCTTAATTATCCCACACTTTACTTTTATATATTAAGAATTTGTCATATTCATTTTTTTCTTAAAACTAAATCAATTTAGTCCTACCCATAAATACTATAATTAAGATAAGTTTATCTTTAAATACGTAAACTATCATCTAAATTTTAAAATTTGAAAATGAATTTAATTTAAAATTTTTACTGTTTGTGGATCTAGTTTAATGAACCAAATATATACTTATTTTGTATCTATAATGGAATAAAAGTTTACTAATATATTTTTAATAATTTCTAAAGTATCATTAAAAAATGAAACGTTTGAAGACATAAAATATTCACTTTATCCAAATAAAGTTTAACACTTCAAAATAAAAAGTTTTTACAAAAACTCATAATAAATTGAAAGTTGTAGATGGATTCATTAACACAAAATTAAAACTCCTTTAAGTAAAAGTTGAAACTACTATTTAACTTTTACCTGCATTGTTATCTACTCTCATGTCAAGACACGATAATCCCAGTACCAACAAAATCACAAATAACAAGGGTAAGCTAATGTACACAAAACCAATCAAAATAATAATAATTTATATAATCCCCACATTCTCATCATTTCAATCATATATTCAAGTAAAGTCAAGTACTTAAGTAATAATAATAAAACAATTCAGTCACATATACTCACTACACACATGCTTTCACATGCACCTATATTGCTAGTCTTTTGAAAAATTATATGGAGTCCTTAATCTCAAAAACTAACACTGGGCATACGGTTACTAGGCCATAAACACAACCTCTTTAGAGTCTTTTTCACCTTAAGATTGCAATCTCTTCAAAGTCTTTTTCACCTCAGGATTGATAATCCCTTCAGAGTCTTTTTCACCTTAGGATTAATAATCCCTTTAGAGTCACTTTCACCTTAGGATTACACGTCTATCTCGATTCTGGCAATCGCATGTCAAGGTGATTCCCACACACACCTATCAAAGAAATGATGACTCCTCCCACCTAGTGATAAGTGGAGTTTAAACCTCCATCGACTTCCACCACATGATACCTCTGTCTATGTGACTAGAATACTATTGAAGTCTGGATACCTGATAAACAAGTTTTTCAGCTGTGTTTCTTGTTTCCAAATAATTGATTTCCCCTTTAATGTAGTATAGGGATGACCAAAGTGTCTAATCCTGGAAGCAATGAAAGAGTGAAATCTTTATCTAGCAATGCAGTGAGTAATCGAGGAATAGTGGTATGAATGCAATGAATAATGAACGATCAAGTGTTTAGCTGAAGGTAAATGCAAAGAATTCTTTTTTTGGATTTTTAAAAGATGTATGAACTGAATTATGGAATCTTGACTGTGGTGAATAGTGTTGGTGCAATGAATCGTAATGCAATGGTTGTGACTAATGAAATATGGAACAAGTGGATGTCGAATGTAATTTGTCTTACTGTTTTATGATTTTATGTGTGAATCAATGGATGTATGCAATGGATGAATTGATATTTCGTGTGGTATGGAAGGTGATTAATGATGCAGGCCTGGTGTGTATAGTATCGGGGCGAGTATAGAGGAAATAAAATGCAGAAGATAAATGCAAGATGCAAATTGAAAAATGAAACACAAGTGCACTAATGAATGAGACTTCCTACCATGAATCAATGCAAAATATCAGGTGTTGAAGTTATGTAGTAAAGTAACAATCACAACGAATGCTGAATTAAAATGGAAATGAATGGTTGCAGATTATCAACTAGAAATTGAAAACCAAACTACACCTTCAGAGCTGGAAATTTATGACCAAAATAAGAACATACCAAGACAAGAACATGAATATTCAAACTATGGATATTTGGAAAACAGTATTGAAAACTAGACTGGATTCGTGATTATTCCTATACTGTGCAGAATTAAAGCTATTACTACAATTGTATTGAAAACAGTAAAAGAAAGCAATTGAAAACTACCTATAAGAGAGTCTTGCAACCTAAAACTAGATCGAAAGTGTTAGATCCTTCTAAAGCCACAAAACTGGAGTATTTTTAATCAAACACTCCTTTGAAAGACATTCAAGTGTTCCAAGCCTTTAGAAAAACACCAAGAAACCTTTCTTCACCGATTATAAATCACAAAACAACCTTGCAACCATGCTAAATCGAATCAAACATACAGAAATTAAAAGAACATGTTGCTGGAATTTTAGCTACGACAAAAAGTAAAGACAGAACTTGAAACAGTCAATAGGAGTATAAGTTCTAGCCAATCTTGGATATCAAAGCCTTCCTCCACTTGAAAACTCGATGAATCAATCAAGAATTCATTCAAGAACGTGCAAGAATCACTGCTTTGTTCTCACCCTCAATTGAGAAGTGATTTCAAAGAAAATCAAGGAGAAAGATTGATTCGAAGCATTGTGTAACAAGTAAACTCCTTTTCATTGAATCTTGTTCAAATTAAAATGGATTAGAGCATGAAAACAGTAAAGTAAAAGTAAAAGAATAGTGAGAAGAGGCACAAGAACGAAAGAAAATGAAGAACTACGACTTCCATTGAAGCTGAAATGTAAAAGAATACAACGAACAACTAACCAACATAACCGAACTTATGGAAGCCACGTGCATGAAGATTAAATGCTATGCGTATTTGTTCTCAATGCCAATTCTCACCTAATTACATTGGTTAAACATCTATTTATACTATGAAAGTGTTACAATGATTTTAGGGGCCTTGGAGAACCGGAAAGGGCCCATAACTTGAGATGTACTCGCCACCTGAGTCAACTACAGGTCAGTTAAATTAACATCCTAAGATCACATTAGAACTCTTATTAGCATTTATAATAAAGCAAAATCGCAGTTCTATCAATACCTCCTTCAGAGACATTGATGAAGCCTTATTTATAGATATCTTATGTATTTTATAATGGTATTTAAGCAAGAGTAAATTAATAAGAACAGCTGAATTTTGTGTAGAACACATAAAGAAGGGTTCATGAAGGCCTTGGAAAAATTCCTCTTAAAAACAGCGTCAGAACACTATGAAATCATGTTTTTTGAACATGATGATCAGCTCGTATTCTACTCATATCTTTTTCCATAGTATCTCTAAAATCATGATTCTTGTTGCATATTAAAATAGAAACAAACCTTTGCATAGGAACTAGAATCGAACAAATCGAGATAGAATCGGATTTTTCACAGCCAATATAAGACAAGTCAACTGCAGCTCATAAACTCAGACGAGTCAACCTTGAAGATTCAGACCTCCAGGACGCTACAGAGCTCCTAAAATCACGAAATCTGAACCAAATGAAAATATACTTCTTGGGCTTCAATGTGGCTTTTGAATGACACAATTCGGACCAGAAATGGATTTTTGGTAAGCCAAACAAGTAAGCTCGACAGTAGCTGCAGTCAACTAGAACACGCGAAAAACATCCCTGAGTAATTGAAGTCCACTAGACTCGTCTAGGCCTCTAAAATCGTGAAATCAGTCTTGATCCAAAGAAGACTCGAGTATCTTTTCAGCAAAACTTGAATCACACGAAACGGAGTTGTATCGGAATTTTCACACGTGTTCAAAGCGAAATTACAGCAAACTACAATTCTAGGAAGATCCTCTCAAGTGCTAGGCCATCTCAAGTGAAATCACGGGCCCGTGCAGTGAATACAGTGATTCTAAATTATAAATAGTTAATTGTACTTTGTAAATAGAGAGATTTGGCATTCAGAGTGATAGCAAATAGCATTCTCAATACTCAGAATTTCTTGTAAGCGGTAGTTAAAGTTCGTTGCTCTTGGTACGTTTTCTTGTAATGAAAGTGCGTTTTCTTTGATTTCTTTTGCTCTAATGCCTCTTCTCTTCGTTCAATTGTTTTGATTTCTACTCGTCCCTAGTTTAGCATTACAGTAGCTATAGCTTTGCATCTAGGATTGTTCGTTATAGTTTACTCTTTGATTCTGCATAGTTCTTATTTTCGCAAATAAATCTACAAGTTCTATTGCTTAGTTTCGGATTATTTTGTGAATTCTCAACCGATTAGGGAAGGTTTCTTGGTATCTCTTTGGAATTTTGGAGCACTTAAATGTCTTTTAAGTGATTGGTTAATTGGGATCAATCGCGCTGCGAAGTTCAAAGAGATCCAACACTTCTAAGTCAGCTGAAGTTCATAGAATTCTCTTTTAATATTTCTATAGTTGTATCCTTTTGTTTCGCTACAATTCGATTTACTGTTTTAGATTCATTCAATAATCAAATAAAATCAAATTCTGTTACTGTAGTTTCACAATTATTGTTTAGTATTCATTTTCTGGGTTCGTGTTCATCTTTTAGTCACTTTTCTAGGTTTGTATTCATCTTTTAGTCACTTTTTTGGGTTTGCGTTCATCTGTTAGTCATTTTTTCTAGGTTTGTGTTCTTGTTTTGGTCACTTTACTCAAGTTCGAAACTTGTTACAGATTTGTTTCTGTGTTTACATTCTAGTATAGGAACACTTCAAGATTAGAGTAGGCATCATTTGTTTTTCAATATCATTCTTCTGCAATATAATCCCTTTTTTTGCATAAAAAACAAATAAAAAAAAAAAGAACATCTATGCATCACATTGTTTCTGCACTCTTGGATAAGTTTCATTCTAGATACCAAAACCATCTCTCACATCACCTCATCCATTCATTCGTCAATTCAGGTGCATCATTACACTAGATAATCATTAAACATCACTCGCATCTCATCACAGCCACATAAAATCATAGAATATCACTCATTCGTCATCATTTCCATCACATAAAATCATACAATTAAACATTATTCATTCCTTCCATTCCCCATTAACTCGATTCAATCACTGCCTAGTTCAACTTCACTACTCCTCGGATTGATCTCTTGGTTTCCTATACTACACTTTAAAAAGGGGAATCAACATTTGAATAAAGGGTAAAAGCGACTGAAAAATATCCTTTATCAGACATCTAAAATTTCATATGTACACCAAAGTTACACCAAATAGTACCCCCATGGTAACTATCTGACTCACGCAAACAACACATAATCATTCATACAATCCAGTCTCACAAACACATAATCTAATTCACAGTCCATCACAATCTCATAGACACACTTCCATCTCAAGCACATAGTCATTCAGGCACACAACCATCTCATCACATTGGCACCATTGTCATCACAAATTCATTGGTACCACTGTCATCACAAATTCTATAAAAAATTCATTGGCACCATTGTCATCACAATTCCACAACTCTTGTGACCTTAGTCACAATTTACAAATAAAATTTACGTCATTATCATCAATTTCATTTCATAATCCATCACAATCATAATACATAAATCTCAACAGTTCAGCATAACTCAACTTCACATTATATTCCACAATTTTCACCATTATATAGTACCACAATTCAATACTCAATAAATTTCACATCATAATCCACATATATAAATTCTTTTAATTCAATTTAGAACATAAATAATTTCCCAAAAAAATAATATATTTTCACTCAAGTAAAAATAATTTCGAAAGTAGTTCACTCATCCTCACAACATGACCTTTATTCACACAAAAAATTCATATCTTAAGTTTTACACTTTATTTTTGTGTGAAATAAAAAAAATTGGATTGCTAACGTCCAGGGATAAAACTTTTATGCAGAAAAATTTTCCAAATTCGTAACAAAAATATTCCAACATAGGTTCATAATTTCATAGAAAGTTAATTTCTTAACAGCTCGACCTTTAATTACAAAAAAAATCTTATCTTGAGTTATACATATAATTTTTTACGTGAAATAAAAGTTGTGAGTTAGATAACATCTAGGGCTAAAACTTTCATGAAGATCACTTTTCAAAATTAGAAATGAAAATAAGGTAAAATAGGATCACAATTTTAGAGCGAAACTCAATTCACACTTTCACATTTAAAAATCATATAATTCTCATCAATTTCACATAAAAACAAATCAACACACATAATCATCCAATCAATCATAAATAATTTTGCTTACTTAACTTCCCTTACCTCTAATCAAGTTTCCCCCAAATTGAGATAGATGAAAGATCAATCTACTCTTCACTTTCTTTCCCCCGGTGTTCTTGGATCTTTAAAGAGATAAGAATTGAATGATTGGAGAGAATTGAGAGAGATTTGAGAGAAGGAGAAATAGGATTTTCTAGAAATAAGAGTAAAATGAGAGGATTAAGGTTAAATAGGCTATTTATAATCTCTTTCCTTCTTAAGTAAGTGAGTTTAAGATTTACCTAATACGTGGTCCTTACTTCTAGCGATGATAGTAAATGCAAATTATTATTAACTTTTCAATATGATGTTTGTTTTATTTTTTAATTATTAATTAATTATTAATACCACTACAAAAATAAATTTTATTACCCATAGAATATTTCCTACGAAATTTTTTTGTGAAAAAAAAATTAATTACCCATTGAATATTTCCCACAAATTTATTTTTATGGAAATTTTTCATAAATTTATTTGTGAGATTTTTTTTATAAATTTGTTTATGAAAAAATTTCCCATGGATTTGTTTGTGGGAAATTTCCCATGAATTTTTTGTAGAAAATTTCCTACTAGCTTTTTACCCACAAATTATGGAAAATTTCGCACCACCATAAATTTGTAGGTAAAAGGCTAGTAGGAAATTTTCCACAAAAAGTCCATGGAAAATTTCCCACAAACAAATCTATGTGAAATTTTTTCATAAACAAATTTATAAAAAATTTCCCACAAATAAATTTATGAAAAGTTTCCATAAAAATAAATATGTGGGAAATATTCAATGGATAATTAATTTTTTTTTCCACAAAAATAATTCCGTAAAAAATATTCCATGAATAATAAAATTTATTTTTTTAGTATTTTTATCGCTATTATAATCAATAGTTTATTTAATGTATATTTTTAAAAATTATTTTAATTTTGAAAATAATTATTTAACTCATATAACAACTTTAAAAATGATAATTAAATTAATATTCAGTATCTAAAAGGAAACTTACCATGATTGAACTTAATGTATATATGTTTTGAGGTTTATCGAATTTCTACTATGAAATTCTATTATAAAAATATAAAATATAACAATATATTCATATTAATAATCAAATAAAACTCTATCTTAATCTTATTAATTAGGGATATTTTTTCTCTTTCATATTTATATATATATATATATATATATTATATAATAGAAATAATTATAATTATCAACTGAATAAATAAGAAATAGGGTAAGCTAATTATTTAAAATTAATAATTTAATAATATTAATATCATGTATAGATAATTTATATTTAAATATTTATGTCACATCGTAGTCACTAATACATCAAAAAGTGAGTTGGAATACTGACTATCCTTTACAGGGTATAACTACTAGCTTTTAGACATCGCATTACATGTACATTTGTGCCTATCTAAGTATTACACTTTTTCATTTTAGGAAAACTATGTAAGGTTATCTCACCTTTCTTGTCATTTCTAGAAAATTGTCTGAGACTAACTAATCTCATTAAATTACATCTCTCAATTGATTTTAGGCAACAATTTTAGATTCAAATCGGCTTCACACACATCACATACATGTATATCAATTTTAACATTAACCACATTTTTCTTACCTTTAAATCAAAGGTAAATCGTTTGAGTGCCTTTTGGTTGCTTATGCAATGTACTTTGAGTAACCAATGCTTGATAGTGAATCTCAATACTTGAGAAAATTGCTAATGAGGTAAACATTAATTATATTTGTTCTTTGCTTGTCACTCTGATCGTTTGAGGAATGAATAAATAAAATCAATTGTCTCTCCTTTATAGGTATCTTCACTTAAACATCTATTAGTATCGTTTGAGTGAGAGACTTTCCATATTTATTCTCTTTAGTTTGATAGTATTCCCATTTGAACGAAAAATTCATTGCTCAAGCATTTCATCACTGACGGTTAACATGCATAAATATATTTTATTATTTTTTATAGACTAGTCGTTAGGAATTTTCGGTAATTATTATCGTAACAGCAAATCTCCTGTAATCTCTTTCTTAATTATATATTCCCAAGAATCTGTCATATTAATGTAAAAGATATGTTCTGCCACCTATTTAAGAAAAGGAGGTTGAAGAATAAAATCAAGCTTTTTTGAAAAGATCGTGTCATATTATAATATGTCTGCTTTTATCTTGGTATTGTGACATGGTATCAGAGCTACAACTCTGAACCGTGGTTCACTCTTGTGTTTTGGTCTTGTGCTCTTGTGGGGTCTTGGTCTTGTGCTTTGGAATTCTTCTGGGTGATCTAGAGTAAACACAGAGTTTGCAATCAAGTTTTGATTCTAAGAATTTTTTAAAATTTTTCATCATGTCTTATGATAAGTCTAATTCCTCTCTTGTTCAGTTTAATGGCAAAAATTATTTTACTTGAGAATTTTAATTTAAACTATTTGTCAAAGGAAACGAAGAATTATGGGGTCATATTGATGACACACTTCCAACACCTACGAGTCCAGAGGATTTGGCAAAATGGGAAACCAAAGATGCCCAAATCATGAGTTGGATACTTAGTTCTGTTGAATCTCAAATTATTCTTAATCTTAGGCCTTATAATACTGCTAAGGATATGTAGGATTATTTGAAAAAGGTTTATCATCAAGTCAACGCAGCTCAGAGGTTTCAATTGGAGTATGAGATGGCTAATTTCACACAAGGAAGTCTATTAATTAAGGAATATTTTTCTGGTTTTCAGAATCTTTAGACTGAATATTCAAGTATTATTTATAATGGTATTTCTAATGCAGCCCTCTCTACTATCCAAATAGTGCATGAAATCAGTAAGAGAGATCAATTTTTTATGAAGTTGCGATCTGAATTTGAAGTCACTCGTTCTAATCTGATGAACTGAGACCTAGTTCCAACTTTGGATGCTTGCTTGAGTGAACTTCTTTGAGAGGAACAACGTGCAGCAACACACACAGCCATGGAGCATAATAACAACTCGAGTGCTCCTATTCATGTGGCCTATGTAGCACAAAGAAAGAATAAGACTAGAGATACGCGTTCTGTCCAATGCTACAGTTGCAAAGGATTTGGTCATGTTGCAAAGGATTGCCCACAAAATTTTTATAATTACTGCAAACATCGAGGGCATCTTATCACAACTTGTCCAATTCGTCCTAGAAATAAGCACAAAACTGCTTATCACGCCTTTGTTGGTGCTTTTAGTCTTACTATATTGCCTACTTCAACTTTTGTTCCTACACCTCCTACAAACACACTTACTCCTGAAATGGTACAACAAAATATTATGTGTGCTTTTTCTGCCTTTGGTCTCTCAGGTAATCCTCATTTTTCTTCTCAACCTTGGTATCTTGATTCTGGAGCATCTAACCATATGACAAATTCTTCTTTCTTTATCCAATGTGAAAAATTATGATGGTAATCAGTAAATTCACACAACTGATGGAAACTCTTTGCCTATTAGTGCCATTGGTGATATTTCTTCTTCTTTGACTAATGTTATTGTGTCTCCCAGTCTCCCCACAAATCTTATATCTGTTGTTGGCCAATTAGTTGATCATGATTGTAATGTCCACTTTTCTCGTTCTAGTTGTGTTGTGCAGGATCAAGTGTCCTAGAAGATCATCTTGAAGGGATCTAAAGTGGGATGACTTTTTCTGTTATGCTTACCTCCTTCCACAAGTGTCATACTTTTTCTTTAATTTCTCTGGTTTGTATTGATGATAGAAAAATGAATAAAATGTGGCATAATTGTTTAGGTCATCCAAATTTTCAAGTACTTAGTACCTTGTTCAAATCTGGTTCCTTGGGCAATAAAAATTCTTCTATTTCTTTTGATTGTTCTACATGTAAACTTGGTAAAAGTAAAACTTTACCCTTTCCACATAATGCATCCCGTGCAAATCATTGTTTTGACATTATTCATAGTAATGTTTGGGGGATTTCACCTGTTGTATCATGCGGGTTATAAGTATTTTGTTACTTTCATAGATGACTATAGTGGATTTACTTGGGTATATTTTCTTCGGCCAAAGGCAAAAGTTTTCTCTATTTTTAAATCTTTTGTATCCTTTATTAAGACTCAATTTTTTGCTCACATAAAAGTCTTAAAATCGGATTCTGAAGAATATATGTCTAATGAATTTCAGAGTTTTCTTCAAAATGAGGGGATCATATCTCAATGCTCTTGTCCTTCCACACCACAACAAAATGGTGTTGTCGAAAGAAAGAACCGTCATCTTCTTGATGTTGTACGCACTCTTCTACTTGAATCATATGTTCCTCCTCGTTTTTTGTGTGAAACACTTTCTACTACTGTTCACTTAATAAATAGGTTACCTTCTCCTACACTACATAATATTTCACCTTTTTTTAAGATGTTTGGGCATTCACCTTCATACTCTGATCTTCGTATTTTTGGTTGTGTTTGTTTTGTGCATCTTCCTATTCATGAACGTAATAAACTAACTACCCAATCTGTTAAGTGTGCTTTTCTAGGATATGCTGTTACTAGAAAAGGGTATGTTTGTTATGATCCTCATGCATGTCGCATTAGAGTTTCCAAGAATGTGGTTTTCTTTGAAAATCAATATTTCTTTCCATCATATGTTGCACCATCATCTTCCTCTTTATCTTTTATACCACATTTTTCAAATTCTTGACAAGTTGTGGAAAGACGTCGTCACCATCCTTTTGGTACCCTTCATGATTCTGCCCCAACTCTTGACCCTATCCCTGATCCTCCACTAGATCCTGTCACTACTCTTGCACTAGATCATGTCACTACTTCTGCACTAGATCCTATTTTACCCCTTCGTCGGTCCACTCGATTATCTAAACCCCCTAATTGGTATGGTTTATTTACATTTGTATCTTTATAAACTACCTTGTCTTCTATTTCTATTCCTTTTAGTTATACATAGGCTATGGAACATGAATGTTGGAAAAAGGCAATGAAGGAAGAACTACAGGCACTACAAGAAAATCACACTTGGACATTGTGTATTGTTCTCCTATGGTTAAACCTATTGGAAGTAAATGATCTTTCTCCATCAAGCTTCGCTCTAATGGTTCTTTGGATCGCTAAAAGCTCGATTAGTGGCTCTTGGTAATAGACAGGAATATGACATTGATTATAAGGAGACATTTGCTCCTGTTGTCAAGATGACTACAATTCGGACTATTCTCGCTATTGTTGCTTCTCAATCTTGGCCATTACATCAAATGGACGTAAAAAATGCTTTTCTTCACGGTAGTCTCAAAGAAGAAATTTACATAAAACTTCCCTCTAGTATGACTTCTTCTTCTTCTACTGATGTTTGTAAACTACGACTTTCTTTGTATGGGCTTAAACAGGTTCCTCGGGCATGGTTTGAGAAGTTTCCTATTACGCTCCTTATGTTCTCCTTCACACAGAGTCAATATGATTATTCTCTCTTCTTTCACAAGTCTTCCACGAGTATAGTTCTCATTTTGGTTTATGTGGATGATCTCATCATTACGGGAACTGATAATGGGTTAATTACTAAGCTGCAAGTTGAACTACATGCAACATTTCACATGAAAAATCTTGGACAACATACATATTTTTTAGGATTGGAAGTACATCATCGATCCAATGACATTTTTTTAAACCAACAAAAGTACATTCTAGATTTGATCAATTTGGCAAGTTTAGATGAAACTATTACAGTTGATACTCCGATGGAAATAAATGTTAAATACAAGAAACATGAAGGAGATCTTTTGTCAGATCCAACTCTCTATCGGTGTTTGGTAGGTAGTCTTATATACCTAACAACAACTAGGCCTGACATTTCATATGTTGTTCACCAAGTCAGCCAGTTTATGTCTTCTCCTCGACTTCTTCATTTTGCTATTATTCGTCGCATTATCCGCTATCTTATAGGATCACTTACACGTGGGTTATTCTTTCTAAAAGACTCATCTTTAAAGCTTATGGCATACAGCGATGCAGATTGGGCAGGTTGTCTGGATACTCGTAGGTCTACTACATGTTGGTGTATGTTTCTTGATGGTGCCTTAATTTCTTGGAAATGTAAGAAGTAAGACCGTGTTTCTAAATCTTCTACTGAGGCTGAATATCATTCAATGTCGTCTGCTTATACTAAAGTTGTGTGGTTACCTAGTCTTTTGGAGCAACTTGGTTTTTTACAACCTAACCCTACACCTCTTCATGCTGATAATATAAGTGTTATTCAGATTGCTACAAATCCTGTATTCCATGAACGTACCAAGCATATTGAAGTGGATTGTCATTATATTAGGGAAGCCTTAACCAGCAATGTTATCTCTCTCCCTTACATCTCCACAGATCTTCAAGTTGTTGATATATTTACGAAAGCTATGACTAGACAGCGTCATCAGTTTCTTGTTGGCAAATTGTTGCTGGTTGACTTACCAACATCAATTTGAGAGGGGATGTTAACGTGCATAAATATATTTTATTATCTTTATAGACTAACTGTTAGGAATTTCTGGTAATTATTATTGTAATAGCAAATCTCCTGTAATCCCTCTCTTAATTGTATATTCCCAAGAATTTGTCATATTAATGTCAAAAATATACTCTGCTACCTATTTAAGAAAAGGAGGCTGAAGAATAAAATCAAACTTTTCTGAAAAGATCATATCATATTATAATATATTTGTTTTTGTCTTCGTATTATGACACTGACTATGTTGTAACTCAAATATCCAACTTATAGCTTGAGTGTCAATCACCATAGCTGAAACACCCAATTTCTAACTTGAGCGAGGGTCACCTAGTTTAAGTGTCCAACTCCTAGCTTAACCGAATAGCGCCATAGCTCAAGTGCCGAAATTTTCAAGCAACGAGCACCTTTGACCACTTATTCTACTATATGACCTCATAGTTCAAACGCCCAAATTGTTGCTTTAGCGATGACCACTGCTTTGACTACCTCTTCCATTATATGACCTTATAACTCAAGCGCCCAAATTGCAGCTTAAGCAAGGAGTATTATTAATAGTGCAAAAGAGTCTCGAAACAAAATTTTTCAAAATTAAATAATTGACATACCAATTCTGGTAAATCAAAATACTCCAAATCATACATCATAAAGTCAAACAATATCCTTTCAAAGGAAAAACATATTTCAAAATTCTTT
Organism: Macrotyloma uniflorum; assembly: GCA_016859785.1. Lineage (NCBI taxonomy): Eukaryota > Viridiplantae > Streptophyta > Magnoliopsida > Fabales > Fabaceae > Macrotyloma > Macrotyloma uniflorum. Next base: position 1,625,443 of record BDMB01000038.1, read on the forward strand.
CAATACTTAAAAATGAAATCAAACATGTATTCACTTTCCTTACCTAAATTTTCTTTATTATTCTTTTTTAGGTAACTATTATCCAACTCTTCAACTTAAAACTCCAATATTTGAGCAATATTACATTACGAGAATCCTTATCATACTTCTATAACTTAAAATCTTCATAACTTTTTTTTAAAAACATAATATAACTTATCTATTACCAATTTTTAATTGGCTAGTATTCTTTCATTATACTTTTAAGTTTCTCCTACTATTTCTAGATCTGAAATTAAGCAATATTTTAAAACTTTACTCTTCCATAAAACTTAATAAATGTAAATTAAATAGATAAAAATAATTTTATAAATATTTATAGAATTTTAGTTAATCATATTCTATTTTTATAAAAGTGACATTGTTACACCACAAACTTTGTTTCTTATTATACTCAAGATAGATAAATTTATCATTAAATATATAAACTCTCAATTTAAAATTTAAAAATAAGTTTAATTTAAAATATTTTATTTTCTCTATCTTGTAGTGATAAATACTAATTATTAACTTTCCAATATCATATTTTCATTTTCGATTCTTAATTAATTTTTATTATTTTATTGTTATTTGACTTTTTTATAATTAATAAGTTAATTTATTATTTATTTAATGTATATCTAAGAAATACTCCTAATTTTGAGAAAAATTTGTTTATTATAAAGGGTGGATTTTTTTTCTAAGTAATTAAATGAGTCATGGGTTCACTTATTTAGGAGGTGAGGAAATTTATATAGTTTAATTTTCTTAATTCTTCCAATTTTATTCTTACTTTTAGAAACTCTAACTCTCGAATATTTCTCTCAAATTCTCAAATTCTCTCATTCTCTCCAATTTTTTTTCACACATTCCTCATTTGTTTAGAAATGCGAAGGTATCGGGAGATAGATATTAATCCAAGGAACAAATTACACTGATTAAAATATTCAATTAGGTAAGATTTTAAAATTTCTAATGTTAGGATTATTGATTAGAATCTTGAATTAGAGGTTTAGGTTTCTTAATAGGATCTTGGTAGTTGTTTATTCAATTTTGGTAGTAATTTAAATTGTTAAATGATTAGGTCCTTGTAAATTCAGTAGAATCTTGGGCTTATCTTGAAGTCGAAGATTAAGGCTAGGATTAAAGGTAAGGAAAGTTAATTAAACAAATTTGTATGTTGAGTGTTTGATGAAATATTTTTCTAAGATTAAGGTGTGATTAATGTAAAAGGAGAATTTCTTTAGATTATATGATTAATAATAGAATGGAAATGCATAAAATATTTTTTGACAAAATTTCACATGAGGGATGAAGATTGTGTGTTAAATTAGGGTTTTCGAGGTTTTTTGTATGGTATGTAAGTACCCTTACTCAAGTGAAGCCACTTTGGTATGCTCTCTGGAGTATTTTCGCTTGCGCAACAAAATTCTTAATTGAGTGAAAATCTTCCAATTGCTCTCGAGACTTTTTCTGCTTAAGCGATAAGTCCTCGCTTAAGGGAGAATTCCGTCGCTTGAGCAAGAAGCTCCAGACATGAAACATTATTGTCGAGATTATTTTCACTTGAACAAAATATCCTATGCTTGGATGATAAATTAAGTTCTAAAATGAATTAAAAGTACTTTAATTATATAAATGATGATGTAATATGATAGAGAAAATACTATACTCTAGTTGATTATACGTTATAGGTTTTGGTGTTATATAATTGGAGAAATGTAATGGGTTTCAGTATTATATAATTGGAGATCCTATCGTGATGAATCATTAAGATTCTATATTTGTGAACTAGATTATGAAATATTGTGCAATTTGTTGAGATGAGACTTGTGGATTTGATATTTGATGTAACTTGATTTTTACTTATAAATAAATACTAAAATAGGTTCACACATGTTTATAATATCTTAAATTAACTTAATTAAGTAAGAAATAGAATTTTAGGAATTTATAAGCTAAGATTAAAAATAGTACAAAATACTGTATTTATACAATATAATTTTCTACTATACAACCTAACATAGGTCCACTGTTTTATTTATATCTTTGTCTACAGGTATTCAAAAATCGTGATTCTTGTTGCACTGGATTCCTAACTCGTCAAGCTTTCATACACAAGTGGAATCACTCAATTTTGACAAAAATTTGATTTTTGGTACGTGATTTAAGTAGAGCCTACAGTGGCTGCAATGCTGAAGCAGATTCCCTCAAGTTGTGGGCTGCCTCAAGTTATCTAGGGCCCATCCATTAAGGAGACGAGTTGTAAACTATATATAGGACTTTAAGCTATGTAACTAAAAAAATTTAGCATATATTATGATTCACTTGTGAAGTTTACAAGTTCAGAAGTTGATTTCCACAAGAGTTAGTTAAAATGGTTAGTGTTGTATTGTTGTTTTGTTCTTTGCATTGCAATGAAGCTCGATTCTTTTAGAACTCTTGTGTTCTTTGTACTCTCTTGCTTCTTCTCAGTTTTCTTTAGCTTTCTTGCAAGTTTATAAACGTATTAGTTTTATTTTAATTCGAACACAATGCTAGAAATGCTTACATCTCACAATGCTTGGAATTGATAACTTTCTTGAGTTCATTTTATGCTTCTTACTCACTATAATTGGAAGTGTAAAGTGTGATTCATCACATCATTAAATCAAAATAGAAAGAATGTGAATAACCAATATTGACTTGAGTGTAGTGTAGACCAATATTGTTTTCGGGTTTCATACATTTAAATTTTGCAGATTTATGTTTTCTGAGTTTATTTCAAAATAATGCATTTTGATTCTTCAATTCAGTAATGTTTGTGTATTTTGTGGATTATAAACCAGTGAGGGAGGATTCCTTGGTGTCCTTTTGAAATTATAGAGCACTTAAATCTCTTTTAAGGGAGTAGTGTGAAGAAATCTGCATAGAAATATCCTAGTTCTATAAATTCGATTGGATCCAACACCTCTAAGTTGTTTTTGATCTGTATGGATTCGATTAGATTAGTTGTAGTTTTCTTTCATTCTCTACTATAGTTTAGATTTAATCCAAGCATAATATACAGTTTAATTATGTATTAGCATAACACATAACTTTGCAAGTTAGTATAGTTGAAGTGTTTGAGACAACTTCAGTTACATCTATTACTTTGATCTGTTCTTGTTTTAGTCATGTTCTTCTTTTGGTCAATATTTTCCATAATTCAATTCTGCATAGATAGTTTAGAATTAGATTCAAGTTTACTCCTAAACCATTGAACTATAGTTGCTTTAATTCATTTCCTTATTTTGCAGTCAATAGTATTGTTGATTCAATTCTTGCATTACATTTCATCAATCTGCATTGCCTTTGAGCATTCCAATTTTGTTTCTAGTTTCAGGCTTTATAATTACTATTACAGCATTAGCAAACTACATTTTTGCATGCTTTTATAATTACTTAGATTGCATAGAACTATCTTGCATTTTTCATTTCAGTTCTTGTTTTCAAGAAACCAAAACCCCCAAATTTGCATCTTTGCATGTGTATATAGCATGGAATCATCCTGCATACAATTCAGAAAAATCAAAATATCACAATCTGCATTCAATTTCTCATCTTAAGAATTCTAGCATAATTCATTCTCCATCTAGCTTCAACATTGATATTCATCACACACATGTTGCATAAGTACATTCCATTCTCATCAAAACATAGCTGCATCATTTCTCTTCTCAATTAGCTGTAATTCTAGTAGTGGTACAGTTCATAACTGCTGCATCCTACATCCATATTCCATATCTTTAGTATACAACATTCACTGCACTTAAGTCACCATATTTTCATAATTCAGATCCATTCATAATTTCCCCTCATCTACATTCTATTTCATCATTCAACATTAGATTAGGTGCCTACTCCTACACAACTCCACGAATCTTGACACCTTGGTTGACCCTATACTACACTAGGGGAAAATTTAGGTATTTAAGGCAAGTAAAACGATTAAAAATCTTGCTAATCAATATTGGTAAAAAATTTATGGAAATTGGGATATTACTATGTGTATACAAAACTGTGGAAATTATTTATATTATGACTTATGAAAATTTATGAAAAATATAATGATTTGTGGTAAATTATGAATATTATTACTTATGTTGAATTGTGTAGGATATTGAGTATTGAATTATAAATTTTGAATAAATGTGAAACTTGTGAAATATACCATGATACTAAGTAGTACTAAACTGTTTAGATTAATGCATTATGATTGAAATTAGATTGTGAAATGAGGTTTGTGATAGTGATGTGAATTATAATTGTTAGTTTTGACTAAAGTCACAAGGAAATGGTTCCAAGGAATTATGATGATGGCATATTGGTCAAGGAAATGGTGATGACATTGGAACCAATGAGAATGAAAATGATAGTAGGAATATTGAGATTGGTTTGATTGTGTTTTGTTGAGATAGATAGCTACCACAAAGTACTATTTGGTATGACTTTAGTATACATATGGAAATCTAGAGATATCAAATGGGGTATCTAGACTTCAATACTATTCTAGTAACGTAAAGAGGAGTATCATGTGGTGAGAAGTCTTTGAAAGTTCCTATTGCATTTATCATTGGGTGAATTGAGCCATCTATTAATTGGGTAAGTGTATGTGTGATCACCCTGACTTGTCGGTCCTAGAAAAAGGGAATAAGAAGGTAAAATTCGAAGGTGAAATTAAGATTCGTCTATGGTCTAGTAACTAGGAAACATGATTTGGTATTAGTCTTAGAGGTAAAAAATTTCATATAATTTTTTGGAAGAGTCTATCTAGAATATTAGATGCATGTGAATGAATGAGTGTGAGGAATGCATGTGATTGAGTAGGACTATGACTTTTTGAATACTTGAATATGTTTAAATAAATGATTGTGAGGATGAATTTATGAATTATATATTTTTTTTATTCATTTTATTTATATTATTTTACACGTACAGTTTGTGTTTATGGTTTTCTTGATACTACGATGGTTGTATCTTGACATGAGAGAAAATAACAATCCAGATAAAAGTTACGAAGTAGCTTCAAGTTTTTTTTCAGTGGAGAATTAATTTTGTGTTGATGAATAATTTTGCTACTTTCATTTTATTATGATTTTTGTAAAGACTTTTTATTTTCATGTGATTTATTAAGATGAGACTTGTGAATTTGATATGTGCCAAAACTATGGAAATGGAGATGTTATTGTATATGTACAAAACTGTGAAAATTATTTATATTATAACTTATGGTAATTTATAGAAAATATTGCGATTTATGGTGAATTGTGAAATATTATGACTATGGTGAATTATGTAGGATATTGAGTGTTGAATTATCAATTTTGTATAAATGTGAAAATTTGGAATATACCATATGATACTAAGTCATATTGAACTGTTTAGATTAATGCATTACAATTGAAATTAGATTATGAAATGAGGTTTGTGATAGTGATGTGAATTATAATTGTGAGTTGTGACTAAGGCACAAGGTATTGGGATGACAATGGGATCAAGGTATTGTGATGGCAATGATGCTAAGGAATTATGATGATGGTAGTGGTGTCAAGGAAATGGTGATGACATTTGAGTCAATGAGAATGGAAATAATCGTGGTCATATTGAGATTGCTTTGATATGTTGTGATGATTATTAAATGAATGTGTTTTGTTTTTGTGTGAGCTAGATAACTACAACAAGTACTATGTGGTATAACTTTAGTGTACATATGGAAATTTGAAGATATCATATGGGGTAATAGACTGTAATGGTATTCTAGTCAAGTAAACAGGAGTATCATGTGATGAGAAGTCGATGGATGTTCCTACTACACTTATCACTAGGAGGATTGAGTCATCTATTCTTTGGTAGGTTTATTTGTAGGATCTCCCTAACTTGTTGGTACTAATAAAAGGAAATAGGTAGGTAAAATTTGAAGGTGAAAAAGACTCTTAAGGTTCGTTTATGGTCTAGTAACTAAGAAACATGATGAAGTGTTAGTTTCAAAGGTTAAGAATTCCATATAATTTTTCGAAAGAGTCTATCTAGAATATTAGGTGCATGTGAATTATGAGTGTCATGAATGCATATGATTGAATACGACTATGATTTCTTGAATAAGTAATGTTTAGATAAAAGATTGTGAGAATGAATTTATGAATTATATATATATATATATATAATATATATTGATTGATTTTATTTATATTAGCTTACCCTTACTGTTTGTATTTGTGGTTTTGCTAATACTGCAATAATCATGTCTTAATACGAGAGCAAATAACAATGCAAGTAAAAGTTAGGAAGTAGCTTCAAGGTCTGCAACTTTCATTTTATTACAATTTTCTTAAAGACTTTTTATTTTCAAGTGATAAATTTTATTTGGATAAAGTAAATGTTTTATATATTTGAATATTTCATATTTTATGATATTTTAGAATTATTAATCATATATAGGTAGACTGTTATTCTATTAAAATATGTATTTTTGGGTTTGATACATTTTTTCCTAATATTTTTATAATATTATTATAAATTATATGAAAATTCATTAAAATAGATAGAAAAAAAACACTAATTTTTATATAATTTTAATTTATAGGTTTCCTATTCATTAGTAGTAGATAAAAAATAATTTTGACGACTAAATTATTATACAAAAATAATATTATGTCAAAATTAAAAAAAAAATGACTTTCAAGCATGTCTTTCAAATATTAAAATATGAATTCCATTGTAACTAATTTGAAATACTAATTTATTATATGTAGTTCATACTATCTCAATATTTAAATACTAGTTCTATTATATTTTTTGAGAATATATATATATATATATATATATATAAAATAAAGTGTAAAATGGGTCACAAAATGTTCTTAAATTCTACTACATTAGTCCTAATTGACGAATCCTCTTTAGACCTGACACTTGCTCCCGTGCAAGGTACACGATCATAGTAGTCAAACATATAAGATAAAACAAGTAGGGTAAGCTAGTGATACAAAAGGAGCATGCATAATTTAGTAAAATAAATAAGATAATCACTACAATCACATCAAGTGTAAGGGCCTACTGAAGGCTTTACACCTAATAAAATTTACACATCACAAACAAGACTAACGCCTTCCGAAAAACTGTATGGATTTCGGACATCTAAGATTAGCACTTGATGTATCAAAACAAGAACACAGGTCTTGTCACGACTGACTAACTGAGTTTGTTTCCCCTCGCTACTCATAGTCAACACCACATCAGGATAGCCCCATCTAGCTTCCTTGTCTAAGTAATTTATGGGACCTCTATCGACCTCCATCGACCTCTCACCACATGTGGTCTCAATCTATATGACTTCGATCTACATTAAGGTCTGGATACTGATGAGACAAATATTTATCACATTTTAATTATCTAATAAGGTTATGTTAATGTTTATAAGTTGTTAATAATGATAAATTAAGTGTTATTTGACTTAGAGAGCCATTTAAAGCCTTAACTCTAAATTATATGTAAAAACAGTAAATTATGCATTATTTTGCCTTAACTTGAAACTGACATAGTTCACTGTTTTATTTATCATATTTTCTACAAAGGTCTAAATTCAATGGTTCCGGTTGCATATTAAAATAGACATGTTAAGCTGAAAAACAAAATTTGAAGCGTGTGAATTGGATA
>BDMB01000038.1:1635045-1692661 GCA_016859785.1 Macrotyloma uniflorum
CTCGGTCAGAACTTGTTCTTGGAATTTGACTTAGCCATCTTCAACTTTGCCCGAACCAGATTTTTACCACTTGTTTCTTTCATCATTTAGGCCATTTGTGCTCGGCCAGGGTTTAAAAAAAATCAAAAATACTTGCACTTGACCGAGTGGTGCACTTTTGGTGCACCAAAGTTAGCCAAAATCATTGATACTCGGTCAACCCCCATTTTTGTTCACATTTTACTAACCACGCCTTCACAAAAAGTGTTTATAATTGTGTTTACTAACAGTTTGTGCAGTTATTTCATGATTCTGGGAAGTTTGAAAATTTCACCTTGGTGAGTGTCTAAACTAGCCATTTTTGAGTGATTTTCGGCCATTTTGGTTTCTGTCCATAATTCTTGCACCATTCTTCATATCATTGGACTCATATATCATTTGATTCATCCTAGATCATTTGTGATTCATTCATTCATCCATTTTCACACACTTGGCCGTGAGCACTCACACTTACCTTAGGAGAATTTTTGGATTTGTTTAGGTTGTGATAGCTGTACTGTTTTGCATTTGTATTTATATTAGCATTCTGTTTTCATTCATTTGACATTGCATATAGTTTACTAACCCCATATTAGGTTCATTTAGGTTTTGTTTTGATTTTTAGATTGCATTTCATTCATTACATTCATACATAAATTTGCATTGAATCATTCATTCTTGTCACTTTGCTCTCTCACTTCCTTGGATTGATTCTTGGTTATCCACTATACTACATTACTATTTGTTGTTGGAAACCATTATTTGTATAAAGCGCACCGCGACAAAAGTGTTTTATCAGATACCTTATGTCATATCCCTAGATCCATATACACTATTCTATCACATGTCACATTTCATTCATACTCATCATAACTCTCTTTTCCAACATATACGGCCTCATGCCATTAAATCATATCATACACACTTTTTCCAAGAGGTACATATATATATCATTCCCCATCATTTTAAGTCAAGCAAGGTAAAATAATCAGAAGAAATTCGCTCAGCACATCAAAGATTCGTTGAGCATATTTTTTTATTTTTTTTATTTGTTTTTACAAATGCGTTCAACACAAGTACCTTCGCTTAACGAATTTCAACCCGAGAGCTCCTAAGACAAATCCGCTCAACTAGGGGTCTTGCGCTCAACGGATTTATGCAAACAAGGATTTTGCAGAATTGCGAAAACGTGAATCCAACACCCAAATAAGCATTACAGGCACATTTAAACATAGTAAAAGCAATATACAATATACATTTCAAACATACAATTACAGATTTCATAAAATAAGACTAAATTTCTTGCTTCCCTTACCTAAGGGTGAGTCCCAAATAGTTAGTTGTCTCAACCAAAGGTAGGGTTCCAAACGCTCCAAGAGTGCCTAAAGACTAAATCAACCACATTACCACGAAATCTCTCTCACATAGAGCAAATGAGGACCAAGAAATACTACATGCAAGGACTCAAAGGACCCAAATCTAGTAGCCCCCAACTTAAACCCTAAACGAAATAGAGCACAGGAAACTTACTCAAATAAAAATTTCAATCGGTATAAAAGATTCTACTCCTGGAGAGCTTGACAATGGTGTGCTTGGATCTTGAAAGAGATGAAGGATGAGAGAGAAAGGTTAGAGAGAAGATAGAGAGTTTTAAGAAAAAAGAGTTTTAGAGAGATAGTATATTTTGAATTAGTAAAGGTTGAAAGATTAAGTATTTCTATTTATAACTCTTTTTAAAACTTTACCAAACACTTTCACTCTTCACTACTTAAATCACTAGCTCACTAGAACTTACTAACACTGAGTCCTTACATGCATAAATTATTTAGAAAGAATAAATTTAATAAATATAGATACGGATTAGGAACTTTATCGTTAAATAGTTTAATTCAATTTGTTTAATGTAGAAATCATAAAAGATTTGTTTAATTTGGTGTCAGATGAGTAGAATTTCCATTTTGTATGAAATTGGAAATATCTTTTAGTATTATAACAATATTCATCTGATTTATGTACTTAATTTTTAATTTTTTTACCAAATGCTTGAGTAAAATTAAATGGTAATTTCCTAATTGCATTTTAAAACTATTTAAAATAATTAATTTGCCCATTATATATATATATATTTAAATTTTCCACATTCGGTAATTATTTTAAATAATTTCTAATAAAATAATATATTAAAATTATTTAATTTCTTTTATACTTTATATGTAAGGACCAGTAAGAATTGATATAAGTGAGATAGTGAGTAAAAGTAGTGAAGAGTAAAAATGTTTAGTAATATTTTTAAAAGAGTTATAAATAGAAAAATTAAATCTTTCAATCTTCATTGTTTCAAATCTACTATCTCTCTAAAATATTTTTCTCTCTAAATTCTCTACCTTTTCTCTAATCTATCTTTCTCTTCCTTCATCCTTTTCAAGATCCAAAAGTATCAAATCGAAGCTTGTGAAGAGTAGATCTCATCTAATCGATTGAAATTTTGATTTAGGTAAGTTTTCCTTACTCAAAATCCTTTGCCTCCAAACTGTCTTGCCCTTGCATGTGGACCTTGCTCCCCTTGCTTGTGGTTCTTTCCTCATCAATATGATTCTATGATAGCTTAGGTTCTTAGTTATGTATTTGGATTGTGAAACAGATACTTGGATAACTAGTTAGAATACTAGGAACTTTACCCTGTAAAGTGGAGTAAAAAGCAATTTGGATCCCAAAATAGATAAATAAGGGAAACTAGTTTTAGTTGAACTCTCTAAGATCTTGGGATTTGAGTTGGATCTGAGCTTGTGGTTTCTGTATTACTTTTATGTGATCTAAGGGTGTCAATTGTGATTCTGGTCTAAAATTGAAGAATCTGTCACAAATTGGGAGAACCTTGGTTTGTTGGGTGCCTTGCTGTTTTGACCATAAAAATTGTATGTTATAGTAGTAGAATTCTTTGATGTGAAATTTATAGAATTTGCTTTATGAATTGGATGTCTGTGATAGGTGATAAATTGTTGTCTGTGCCAATTGAGATGATTGACGTTAATTTCTTTTTCCATGTTATGTTGGATTAATTGTAGATTTATGCATAATGATTCTTTTCGTTCAACTGATTCATTCAATTTTGAACTGAAAACAATGTTTTAACCATTTTGGAACTTTTAAATATGATAAAAGAGGTGTTGAATCAAGTGAGACCATATTAGTCATCATGTAGAATCTCTTTCTACATAATTTTAATTGAGCACAAGCCTTGTACGTTAGCGGAATTGGTTCTAGGGGATAGAATGTTCTGGGGTTAAAATTTGCTTAATGGAGGACCTTCGCGCTAAGAGATTTGTTCGTTGAGCGGATTTTTCCTCCACTGAGGAATCTTTCCCAATGGTTAGACTTCCCTCTAGATCCAATCCACTCAACGAATTGGGGCTTCGCTGAGCGAACTAACCCTGTCCTAGAGCAGTGAATTTAATGTGATTGGATGTATAAGAATGAGAATGAATGTATAATTCAACTTGTGAAATATTTTTGGAATAAGGCCTTGGTACTCCTATTGAGAGGAGTTTGGTTATATGATTATGCATATGATTTGGTAATGTAGTGTGTATGGATTAGGGATATGCTATAGGGTATCCAGATCTTAATGACTTTCTAAGTCACGTAGACTTTGATTGTCATGTGGTGAAGGTCGATGCAGGTCTTACTAATTGTCTTTATGATAGTTGGTGAAGCTACCTTGATGTGAGATGGATGTGGTGGTGATTTGTGAATGATCCTAGGGAAAGACTTAGTGGTCGACTGGTTAAGCACGTGGTCCTAAAGTACATATCAAGTGTTAGTCTTAGATATCTGAAATTCATACAATCTTCCAAAAGGTGTCGGTCTTGATTGTGAATGTGATTAAAATGTATAAAGTCTTGGGTAAGCCCTTACACTTGAATGAAATTATATGCATATTACTAAATTGTGATGAATTTCTTATGTATATCTTGTTTTCACTAGCTTACCCGTGTGATTGTGTTTTGAACTGTTATGATCGTGTCTTTACACGGGAGCATATAACAAATCTTTGAGGGAATCATCCGTGAAGCAAAATAGGAATTAGGACACCTTTTTCATTTAAGTGTAATGGAACCCAACAGTAATTATCTGACACTTTTAACTTAGATTATTTTGAAAGAATATAATAGAACTAATATATTATTTTTAGTATTTGTAGTATGTGAGAGGAGACTTTATATAATATATATATATATATATATATATATTACATTTTAATAAGCCTTTTCAAAATTATTAGCATAATATAATATATAAATTTAAATTTAAAAATAAATCCAACTTAAAACTTTATCTTTTCATCGTTGATAATAAATTTTAATTATTAATTTTAAATGTGATTTTTTAATAATTAATTATAAACATTTTATTGTTACTTCATGTTTATTTATTAATTATTTAAATTATTTAATAGAATTTTCTCAAAACTAGTAAATGAAAATATTTTTTGAGAAAAAAAAAACATTTTAGTTAAAATTTATATTACTGTATTATTTTAATTTTTCTTAAAAAATAAACAAATAATCCAAAAAAAATTGTCAATTTTTATGTTGACTTTGAATGTTAAAATAATTATAAAAAATATATTATTATTTTAAGTATAAAATACTCATAAATCTAAATTTTGATGTTAATAAATTAGATTAAATTGTAATTTATTATTGTCTAAACACTTATATTGTACATAAAAATGATTGGATATTATATATGCTATATCATATTTTCGTGAAATATGCTATGTTCATCATCCTATACTATATCCTACTAAGTTGTCTAAAACTCTATAGACTACACTAAATTGTTTTTATCTTTTAAAAGTCAACTTTCCTCTTAACTACATTTCAACTTTAACAAATCATATGTTAAACATAGTACAAAAGAACTTGTAAAGGAAAGAAGTTGTTTTATCAAGTTACATTTAAGCACCCATTACATTGCAAATCAAAAAACACTAAAAAGCACCTATTGTTTTTAGAAAAACAAGCTAATATGTCTTCAAGTAACGACTAACTATTCAAAAATCCTATAAATTGAATGTAGCACTTTATATAAAGTTACAAAGAATTTCTACGAAATGATTATTAAGAAACACTATTCAATTTTAGCTGTGGTTCAATTTATTTAAATTAAACTCTTAACATATATGTTACATGACTATACTATTGAGAAAGCTTTATATTACATATTCTTATTTGAGAAGTAATCTCATTTACAAAAAATATATGGTGTCTTTATACCCTCTTTAAGAGAATTATTTTCTTTGTAAAATTTTTTATCAAAATCTTTGTATTACAGGGATTGACATTGTGTATTAGTTTCTTAACTCAAGGCGAGTTAAATGCTTAGGCATGAGTGACAAAACTTGTTGTAATCAATTTTGATTAGTAGAATCTTTTAAAATTTTTTTTTAGAGAAAACAAGAAACAGCTTAGTTTGAGGGAACCTATATGAAACAAGTTTCTTTATTCTATTATACACTTCAACATTACTTCTTTAAAAACTATTTTTATAAAATTCTTTTAAGTATCATAACCTTTATATACAAACCATCTAAACCCTATATTTGTGTCTAGTAGCTTGTTCTCCAATTTTCTTGTGATGATAGTTCTTTTTAGACTTGAGGTTAGAGATCCAAAATTGTAATGGAAAATGAAGATTACATTGTCAACTATCAACCCGTTTAAGGGAGAAAATTTTGATTATTGAAAGTAATGTATGATTGCATTCTTCAAGTTATGTCATGTGAGATGTTGTTGAAATGGAAACTATATACTAGTAGACCATACTAGAACTCCTCTTTATAAAAGCATGTTGTCCAATGAGCAAAAGTAGAAGTACTTATAAACTCTAAATCTTGAAATATTTTAATGTGTACTTTGTCTGAAGTAGAATACAAAAAAGTACATCTTATAAAGGAGTTAAAGAAATGTGGACACCTTTATTGTAACATCTGAAGGGTCCATAAAAGTAAAAGAAAACAAGCTCAACTTGTTAAGTAGATAGTATGAACTATTTAGTATGGTGGACAACGAGAACATACAAACTATGTTTAGCTAGTTATAAACCATTCTCAATGAATTAAAATCACTAGGTAAGTCTTACGAAAATTATAATTATATTGACAAAGTTTTAAGTAACATACCTAGATAGTGGGAGTCCCAAGTAACTGCTCTCAATATGTCTAAGAACCTCTAAGGTCTCACCTTAGAGGAATTGGTGGTCATTCTCAAGGTCCATGAATTAGAACTTCAACAAAATGGAATATTGAAGAAAGAGAAGAGCATCATTCTCAATGCCTAACGACCCTAAAGAAGAACTCCTCCCAAGATGTCTAATACCGAGGAACCATCAAACAAGTCTACTATTGTAGACGATTCTAAAGAAAATGAACTCTCATTCATCTAAAAAAAATCTACTAAATATGGAAATAGAAGAAAGGTGGATTTAGAAGTAGAAGGCCACCTTAGTAGCCCAAGATTGCGCATAAAAAAAGAAGAAAAGACTCTTCAATGGTTTGTTACGAGTGCAAGAAACCTGGATACTTCAAGTCAGAGTGTCTAGAGTAAGAAAAGATCAAGAAAAGGCCAACCTTCTTCAAGAAGGACAAGAAGTTCTTATGTCGATGATAGTATACTTTATATTCACATTTAGAGTTTTATTATATCCTTTAAGTACTTTTATATATTTTATTATTTGTATTTTCTTATATTTTTATCATTTGTAATAATTTGGGTTTGTTTTGAATAAATACTTTAATTTCATATACTTTTCTAAAATGACATTTATTTATTCTTTTAATCATAATTTACTCTATAGATATCTTTTTTATTTATTTTTGTTTCATTAGACTGCTTATTTCTAAGGATTCAATTTGCATATATGGATTGCAGAATTTGGAACTATTTTCTATGATTTTTTGACGTTCAGATAGAAATATAGAATTTTTGTAAATGGGATTGTATTTTGTAATTGGACTTGTAATGCCAATTTCAGTCCATTTTCAAGTCTATTTTTTTCATCTATTAGAACATATAAATAGATGTTTGAGACTTCAAAAATACATAGATTTTAGTTGTACACAGATTGAAATACATTTACATTTTCATTTTAAATATTTTCTTTTGGGATTTTCTCTTCTCTCTTCTCTTTACCTTTTCGTATTCTCCTTGTAATTTTTGCATTGTATTTTCATCTTCCACACTTAGAATAACATTTTCATGGAAGGTTAATCCTTTTCTTCAATCTACAAATTGAAAATCATATAAATTATGAAATTAAGTTTCACACGAATCGATCTTCACGAGTTCCAAGTTTGTGCATTATTTATCTAACTCGTAAAATTACATATTGTGATTATGATTTATTTTTGTTGCATTTTAAAATGCAAATTATATTTGAATTGAAGTTTAATTTGATATTCAATTGAAAATTAGGTTGAATAATTGTTCAATGTGATTCATAATCACAATTGTTCAAATTCAAATAAGTATTTCTTTAATTACAATGATATTTTTTTCTTATGTATCTAAATTATTGATTGATGTTCTAATTCTATTCTTTACAAATTCAATTTTGATCTTATTTTTAAAATTCAATTTCCTTTTAAATTCTATAGTATTTTCAATTTGATGGTTTAATTTTCAATTCTATTTCTTATTTTGTATCTTTGAATATAAAAATTTACAAATTAAATTGAATAAGAAGAATAATAAAAATTGAATACAATTTATATGTCTTTGTCAATCGATTTAGGTTTGTACTTTATATTTCAAAATTTATAAGAAACTTAAAATATTTTATTTCGTTTGACAATGGAAAATCAGTCCACATGAAAGATTTGGATACTTTTAAATCAAAGGAAGAAGAGGAAAAATATAATTTCATGACTAAGATGAAAAAGGTAGATTTCAATAATCTTTATTTAGTTATTGAAACATATAATGAATTTCTTTAAAATTCTTCTCTAGTTTTTTAAGCCTACAAGCTATCAAGAAAAGGTTTAAGAAAAATTGAGAATGCAAATCTTCTTAAAGAAAATAACATTCTAAATATGAGTTTGAATTCAAAAGAGAAGAAGAAAACTATATATTGAAAACTTTGAAATTACAGTAGCACATTGAAATTCTTGAAAATGTTCAAGTGGTATAGGGTCTACTGCATGGAAATTACACAATGCTGAAAGTCTTGACCAGGTCTTTTGAGGGAATGATAGATTAAGCCTTCTATTAAAATGCTCAAAACATAAAACTAGACTTGGATTTACAAGGAAAGCTAAACATTCTATTCTTCAATTTAAGTTTGTAAAATTTTTTAAATTTCAGAACCTGCATCTGATCAACCACTAGAATCTAACAAGCTAATATAATTAAATCTAACAAGAAAATCTTATCATGATAGCTAGATAGTAGATGTTCATGAAACATGACGGAAGAAAAGTCTATATTTCAAGACTTAAAAAACAAGAAGGAATGAATTGTAATGTTGGAAGGAAATCAAAAGAAAAAATAGTAGGAGTTGAAAAAATAGGTATCTATCATTCCCCATATATTAATAATATGTTTTTAGTTGAAGGTTTCAAACATAATTTACTAAGTATAAGTTAATTATTTGATAGTGGACACAATGTTGTGTTTAAAAGAGACCAATGCATAGTCAAAGATAATAAGGGCCAAAAAGTTTTCTCTTGTACTTGTACAAGATAGAACTATGTGAACTATCAGCTCAAAAGGTCTCTTCTCTCATGTCCATAAAAGAGGATCATATGATTTGACATAACAAGTGTTGTCATGCAAGCATGAGATTAATCTCAAAGCTAAGGATTGCTAACCTCATCATTCAAAGACAATCTCTTCTATGAGGTATGTGTCAAGAGCAAATATGTAAAAGAGTCTTTCAAAAGTAAAAATACGGTTTATACTAAAAGACAACTTGAGTAGTTTCACACAGATCAATTTGGTCCTACAAGAACTACATCTACCAGTCGGAAACACTATGATCTAGTTATTATTGATGACTACTCTAAATGAGTCTAAGTAAAGTTCTTATCCCATAAGGAGGAGAATTTTAATAAATTTTATAAATTCTATAGAAAGTTCAAAATTAGAAAATTGTATCTATCATTTCTATCAGAAGTCATCATGGAGAAGAATTTGAAAATAAAAAATTTTAGTAATTTTATGAAAATTTTGGAATTAGTCATAATTTTTTCACTCCAAGAACACTTCAACAAAATGATATTATAGAGAGGAAAAATAGATCCTTGCAAGAAATGGAAGATCAATTTTGAATGTTTTTAATATTCCAAAACATTTATAAGCACATGTAGTAAACACGACTTTGTTATTTACAAAATAAAATTTATGTAAGACCTATCATTTCAAATACTCCATATGAACTATATGCATTTTACTCTCATTTTCTATTTTTAATAAAATAAACTTTATCAAATATATGTAAAAAGTGCATTCCTTAATGGTGATATTAAGGAAGAGGTCTACGTGGAAAAACCTCCTCAATTTGAGTTTTCAACCAATCTTAATCATATTTTTAAATTAAACAAAGCTCTTTATTCTTTAAAACAATATCCTAGAGCTTGGTAGGAGGGTCTAAGCTCATTTTCAATTAAAAATGAATTTGTAAAAGGAAAGTTGGATACCATACTATTTCACAAAGATATAGAGTCTAGTTTCCTCATAGTCCAAATTTATGTTAATAATATTATATTTGGTGCTACTAACAAATTTCAATGTAAAGAATTTTACAAAACTAATGTATAATGAGTTTGCAATGAGTATGATGGGAGAACTAAAATTCTTCCTTAGAATGCAAATCTAACAAATAGTAGACACTATATCCATTCATCAGAAGAAGTATGTGAAGGAACTTCTTAAGTTGGACAACATTGTCTTTCAATAAATGATAGATTCACTTCTTTACCTAATAGTGTTTAGACCTAATATTGATGTTTGTTGTGAGCTAGATTTCAGTCTGACCGAAGAAAGGGTTCATTTAATTTCCATTAAATGAATCTTTTGATATTTCCCTAGAGCATTTAACCTTGACCTTTGGTTTATGTTAGAAGGATTTTGTGATGTTGATTACACTGAAGATAGAGAGTAAAGAAATAAAGTACAAGTGGAGGATATCACTTTTAAGGAAGGAATCTCATCTCATGGACCAAGAAGAAACCAGGAACCATAGTATTATCTATAATAGAAGCTAAATATATTTTAATAACTAGTTGTTGTTCACAACTAATATGAATCAAAAACCAGTTAGAAGAGTACAATGTCTATGAAAGTAATATTCTTATTTACTATGATAATAATGTTGCAATTAGTTTATCTAAGAACCCCATTTGTATTATAAGGCCAAGCACATAGAAATTAAACATCATGTTATAAGTTGCATTAAAAAAGGAACAGTGTATTTATAGTACGTAACCACAAATGATGAACTTGTTGACATTTTTATGAAACACCAAGTAGAAGATAAACTAGTGCATTTGAGATTTCTACTAGGAATAATCGGTGTAAAAGAATGATTAATATTTATGTGAAATGAAAATGTTGTAGATGATGTGTCTTAAGACAACATTTTTTGTGTTGATGTTGATGAACTAATCTCACAGTGTAGAGATCTCCCGTTCCCTTGTGATCTACAACTTCTTTGTTAACAAGGTAAACCTCTTCCCTAAACTGATCAAGCAGTTTTAGAGGAATTTAGAGCTTAGGGATGGGCACATCTTCGTCTCAAAGGTTATTGATTATGATATGGTGTTCAATATCACTTCTATGGTGTTCAACAACTTCTGCTATGATGGTTGGGATTCCATATATGTGCTAAAGGACACGTAGAGAGAGTTTTCTAGAGTATAAATTATTCTAAAGACTTGAAGGAGACATTTATGCCTAAATATGATAATCGTGGCCATGTCATTAAGATGGGCATATTCTCCATATACCATTTGATGACCGGCATCCCTTCAACCTCCCTCATGATCTTCATCAACTTCGTATGCACTATGAAGAGTATGGATGATACCAAATATGAAAGTCATTATTCCATGCTCATTCATCGTGTACTATCCAAGCAAAGGGAGATCAACCACTTTTATAACTATGTTCCTATGTAGGTTCGTGACAACATTGTCACCATCGACAAAATGGTTGTACGAAGTCCCTTTTCAATGAATTGATCATCAAATAGATGCAATTGGGGTGGGACCTTAGCAAGTAGAAAATGTCCCCTAGGTTGATGTTAGTCACATTGAAAGAGCTACACAATAGAGGCTTGCTCTTCCACACATGAACATGGAATCGACTTAATCACTTCTTATACAAGGCACTTAGGAGAAGCTTTTAAAGATTGGTAATGAATTGAAAGTTAGAAGTAGATGTGATAACACTCTTCTACCCAAAATGATTTTAATTAATAAATATAAAATTTATGGAAAAAAAATTCAAATATATTCACTTCATAAATAAAAAATTATAAAAATAAGGAAATAAGATTTCAAAACAAAACTCTCACTATGAGTAATATTGCATACTAGAACAACGGCGGGAGACTATGAATCAGTATACCCGATAAGTTCCTAGGAAAAAGAAGTGGGTCACTAAGGGACACTCTTAAATACCAAGTCTTTCCTAGATAGAATTTTCCTAGACATATACTTTCACATTAACACACTATATATATTCAGTAACAATAATAACTCTTTCAAATGTGGAAAATCAAATAAAATATTATTAGGCATTGAAATAACCTTTATAAGTTCTTAATAATAAAAATATAATAAACTTTAAATAGACTTCTTCAAAATAAATAATTTTTCTATTCCCCGACATCACACCTCATCAGAGCATCTACGAAATCAAGGCATAGAAAACTTATGCTTCAGTCAACTCCTCTTTGTTCTCCTCAAACATATGTTCACCTATAAAAGTGTTCAACCCAAACAAAAATACCAAAACACAAATAGAAGAGTGAGGAATATATCTCACATATATTATAAATACTTATAAGAAAATAGGCATAACTAAACACACATATGAACGAAACATGTACACTCAAACACATTGCATATCTCAACTGACCAAGCATAGCTTGGAATTTCACACTGCTAAGCATCTGGTTAGACTTTTCAACTGACCAAGTCTTAACTTGGAATTTCACACTGCTAAAAATACACCAATAACTCATAATAATTATGAGGGCTTATGGTTGCCTCAACGCAAACAAAATCCTATTGAAACTTAGGGGTTGCCTCTCTACCCAAAATTCTCATAAGTATCCCACACATGAGACATTCCCCATTCCTCCTCTTACCTCGAATGACAATACACGACGTCTTGAAATGTTACGACACCTTTAGATGTTACGCTCCCAACTCCTCACGTGTCGCCTTCAATCGCCTCCTCTAAGGTTTTTCCCAAACGTTAGGGAAAACTTGGAATAAATAATAGAGAGGGTTTAACGCCTATTTATATAAGTAAAGTCGGGTTTCTAAAGATTAAATCTAACTCATAACCGCTCACATTATCTTTAAACTATTAACAATTTCACATTATCTTTAAAATATTAATAATTTCACATTATTTGTTTCTAACCGCTCATATCATTTATCTTTTCTCTGACTGCTCATATCATTTATTTTTCTCTAACCGCTCATCATTTATCTTTTCTTTAACCACTCATCATTTATCATTTCTCTAACCACTCATCATTTATTTTATTTTATAAAATATTTTATTTTATCTTCTAAACTCAATTATATTTTCTTTAACTAAATAATTAAATTATATATATATATATATATGTTTCTCTATTATATTTTTTTCTCAAAATAGGATGTTACATATGTCATTTCACCAATGAAGGGTCTAGCAATTCCAATGTCAAGCTTGCTTTGCCGTCACAACATCTAGAAGCAAGTGTCGTTCCTCCTTTGTTTGATCTTGTACCAATCTCCACCATGGTTTCCGCTAAGCGTCCAACAACATCTACTACTCCCATTACATCTAAATTTCTAAGTGAAGGCTTACATCAACTCTTGAAGAATCATTTAATTCCAATCATGGACTTATTTTCAAAATGTCCCCAAATAGTTTCATCTCCCACCATGGACATCGTGTCCTTTTACCCTTCAAACTTCCAATTCAAACTTCCAACCCATTCCTTCCCAACATCACACATGGTCGCTCCTTAACCTACCCTATAAACCAACGTCTCCAATAACCCCTTCTCACTCCACCAAAATAATCATTGACCGAGTGTTCCCTATCCCCATTTGGAAGTATGAAGTTCATCTTGTCTTTGTTAAGATAAAGGGAACTTTTATCAATACCTTGGCGTAGTCCAAGTTGTGCATCCTAGTGATTTGTTTCTTGCCACCTTCATGACATATTTTGATGCATTCGTTGATGAGGAATATACTATGCAAACGAATCCTACGTCCAAACAAAAGAAGCTCTCTTCCAATTGGTAGATGACTATGACTGCCTTAGAAGCTTGAGAGGTTAGAGAGCTAAGTAAGACCATGGAGATTAGTGTGCTTGATGCATCTCTACTTCCCCTTGTTGGCCATTACCAATGTGGTACGATCCACCTCTACCCCTACTCCTAAAAGTTCCTTCCAATGGCACTCAACCATCTATGTCTCACCTTAACCAAAGGAGTTCTACTCAACTGGATATGGCGCAGTTCACTTCCTACGAATCATCTGGAATCAAGCTATGACTTATCCTCCCTCTCTTCACATGGGAGAGAAGTTTCAATGGTTTCGATTTCTAGACAGGATTGCACCTTTGTTGCCACCAATTGATTTGTGCCCTTAGAAACAAAAAGTAATGTTTCTTAAAAGGCATCCAATGCAAGCCTCAACTTGTCCAATGCTAGCAAGTTCATCCAATGAATGGAGTGTTAGAAACCTGAAGGAAAAAGTCTGTATATTTTATTAATTGAAAAACCTAATAAATAGGCAATATACACATCTATGCAAACGACACACTATTGCAATAGACACTTAATTCTCTTAAAAGCTAAGTAACAGATACTCAACAATATTGTAACTTACTCAACAATATTGTAACAGACATTCAATAATAATCAATAAGAATAAATATTTATTTTTAACACTCTCCCTTAAATTGAAAGTTTGCAAACTATCACTTTAATGAATCTTGAAAAATCCAAACTCCAAGCAAATTTCTTATCTTCTGAAATGCTGGTAACTTCAATGGTTTAGTCATGATATCAGCAATTTGGTCTTCACTCTTGCAGTAGAGAAGATTAATAACTCCTTCATTTGATAGGTCTCTTAGAAAATGAAATCTCACATCTATGTGTTTGTTTCTTCCATGCATGACAGGATTCTTAGACAATTTTATAGTTGAGCTATTATCACAATAAATAAGAGTTGGATCTTGTTGCTTGAAATAAACTTCTTCAAGAATATTTCTTAACCAAATTGTTTGGCAAGCACATGCTAAAGCTACTACAAACTCCGCTTCTGTTGTGGACAAAGTAAGAATGGGCTGCTTTCGCGATGCCCAAGAGATAACCGTTGACCCCATCATAAAAACATAACCAGATGTACTTTTTCTATCATCTGGATCCCTTGCATAGTCACTATCAGAATCCCAATAAGTTCATCTTTTTCCCATTCTCATAAAATAATCCAAAATCTTTCGTTCCTTGCAAGTAACAAAGGATTCTCTTAGCAGCTAACAAATGCATTTCTTTTGACTTTTCCATGTATTTACTAATGAGGCTAATAGAATATATTATGTCTGGTCTTGGAGTAGTTAGATACATCAAACTACCCACAATTTGCTTGAAGAATGTGCTATCCACCTATTTCCCTTCATGGTCTTTATTGAGTTTCATGTCAATTTCAATTGTCTTATGTCTTTTTGGAAGATCACTAAACTCCCAAGTATTGTTCTTTTCAATAGATGCAATTTCTACATCCATAGCTTCTCTCCACTTTGAGTCTTGGACAACATCCTCAAAAAGCACAGGATCACAATCTGCAAAAAGAGCAAAATGCACAGATTGATCTTCATTTTGATCAGTTCCTGGAACATGATAATCAGCCATCCAAGTAGGTATCCTTCTACTTCTTGGTGATCTCAACTCTCTAGTAGAAACGTTCAAGTCTTGAACTGCAACATGCTCATCTTGAGTAATAGTCGATGGTTGATGTTCTGGTTCATCATTATCATCAAGATCTGGAAAAATAAGTCGTTGGCCTGCAACTTCATTAGAATTCCAAAAACTTTCTTCATCAAATATAACATCTCGGCTTATGACAATTTTCTTAGTGTTAGGATTATAAAATTTATAAGTTTTTTGAAATATCACTAATACCAAGAAAATTACACTTATCTCCTTTGTTGTCCATTTTACTCCTTTGCTAATCTGGAATGTGAGCATATGCAATACACCCAAAGATTTTAAAGTGACTAACATCTGGTTTTCTACCACTCCATACTTCTTCTGGTGTCTTAATTTTTACTACCAATGTTGGACTTCTATTCAGAATGTGAGTACTCCAATTGGCTGCTTCAGGCCAAAAGTTTTTAGAGATATTACTCATTGTCAAAATACTCCTCACCGTATTGAGAATGGTCTTGTTTTTCCTTTCTGATACACCATTTTGTTATGGTGTATATGTTGTTGTTAACTCCTTCGAATTCCATGTTCTTCACAAAATTCTACGAACTCATTAGAGCAATATTTGTTATCACTCTTTGAAGACTGCACAACTCTACACAAGTATTCATGTGTTTTAATAATGATCAAGAAAATCAAGAATCAGGACATCAAAGGAAACTCAAGAAAACTCAAGTTGGAAGCTCAAAGATTTACAAGACACAGAAGACTTTAGTTGATAGTTAGGTGTGTCATATACCAAAAGGAGTGAATGATGTTGAAAAGTAATCATCACTCAGCTCAGAGTTTTTCTCAAGAAAATTGTTTCCTAAAAACTATAAAACTCACTGTGATAATCGATTATATGTAGAACATAATCGATTATGTTTCTGGAAATTTTTAAAAGAAGAATTTGCCACTGGAATAATCGATTAGGTAATCGATTATATATTTTGAAAAATGAAAAGCTTTTGTCACTGGAATAATTGATTAAGTAATCGATTATATATTTGAAACTGAAAAGAATTTCTCTCTGGAATAATCGATTATGTAATCGATTAGGTGCTTTTGAATTAAAGATTTTGTTACTGTGATAATCGATTAGCTATTTTTTGAAAAGTTCAAAGCACTGTCATAATCGATTATGTAAATAACGTAATCGATTATGTTAGAAGATTTTTGAAAAATATTCGTTGCACAAAATTCTCCGTAAATAAAGGAGTATCTTGATTTGTATTTTCTGAACGTTGGAGAGTCTTTGAATGGAATAAAAATTTGATTTTGAATTCGAATTTAAATAAAATATTTTATTTGGGATTTTTTGGTTATTTAATAAGCAAATCGAGGATTTTCAAGAGACATGATCTTTGACACATCTTCTACACTGCTTCACACTTTTCTGAGTATCTTGAGCCACGAAATTTCATATTTTGAAAGAGAATATTTTCTGTGCAATTATATTTCTGAGAAAAATCTTGAGAAGACTCTGAGCAGAGTCGGTGCTACAATTTGACAGCTTCACTTCCAGGTGATATCATTTTTGTTTATGTTCATCCTCTGAGGCTATTTAGAGGAGGTGTTTTTTCATTCCTTGTGTGATTCAAGGAAGGTGGTTCATTCCTTGTGTGACTCAAGGAATGTGTGGTAATCTTTTGTGGGTTTCAAGAGATAGTGAGGTTTGATCTTTAATTTTTCTATTTTTACATGTTTCACTTGTATTAGTGGTTGTAAAATTCTGATTAATTAAAGATATAAGAGTGTGTGATCATCTCAATTTGAGGTGATTGGGAACTGGATGTAGGGTTAAGGATTTAACCCGAACCAGTATAAATTTCTGATGTTTCTCTCTTTCCCTTATCTTTTATTTTTTTCCGTTGCGCATTATAAAATATCTGCTAGACTAATTAAATCAAGAGGGTTAAAATTTGAAAGAAAAACTTTTAAAGTTTTAATTTTTATTGCATCAATTCACCCCCCCTCTTGATGCCACTTGACAACAATATTCTCCACCACGATCTGTGCGGATAGTCTTAATAAGACTTCCTGATTCATTTTCAACTCGAGCCTTGAAACTTTTAAATGTAGAAAAAGCTTCTGACTTTTCCTGTAAAAAATATACCCAAACTTTTCTAGGAAAAATCGTCAGTGAAAGTAATTATATACCTTCTACCTCCATTCGATGTAGGTTTGATTGGGCCACATAAATCTGAAGTACTAGCTCCACAACACCCTTTGCTCTCCATGATTTGTCACTAGGAAATGGAGAACGATATTGTTTGCTAAAAACTCATTCTTCACAAACTTGGGAGAGAGCAGTAATTTGTGGAAGGCCTGTCACCATGTTCTTTTGTTGGAGGGTCTTCAATCCTCCAAAGTTCAAGTGACCATAACGATAATGCCACAGCCATGAATGATCCTTTACATTAGCCATCAAATCGGATTGAATGCTTTCAATCTTGAGTGGAAATAACCTGTTTGAACTCATTTGTACAATTGCAATAGAACCTCTAACCGGATCATAAATTTCACAAGCCTCTTTACTAATGGTGATAACATATCCTTTTTCTTGTAATTGTCCAGCACTTAACAAGTTACTTTTTAAATCAAGAACATACAACACATTAGAAATTTTTTCAACAAAATCATTTTTGGTTCTTATATTAATATCACCTTTTCCCATCACATGCACACTAGAGCAATCACCAAGCTTACAGTGGAGTGAAAATTTTCATTTAAATAAGAAAAAGAGGACTTGTTACCTGTCATGTGGTTGCTATAGCCTGTATCCACATACCAAATACTTGGCTCAATATTCATTGTTTCTTGAATAGTCATCAACAAAGTCTCTTCTTATCTTATCTCCACAAGATTTGAATTTTCCCTTTACTCTTTATTGTCACGAGGCAACCTGGTATAACATTCAGAAGCATAATGCCCAAATTTATGACATCTAAAACATTCTACCTTGGACTTGTCATATTCCTTTCCTCTACCTTTGTCATGAAATTGATCACTATTGCGTAATTCCTATTGGAATCTCTGTTTCCTTAACCTCCTCGTCCTATGCCTCTACCTTTACCTCTTCCTCTTCCTCTAAAGTTATTGGAATGAGTACTGGTAGAAGCATTCAAAGCTTGCTCCTCATCGTCTGGTTGTTTGAACTTCTGTTCATGCACCACCAATGAGCTTTGCCATTCATCAAGGGAGAGCTCATCAATATCTTTAGACTCCTCTATGGCACATACAACATAATTGAATTTTGGTGACAAAGACCAAAGAATTTTTTCGATGATTGTGATCTCTTCAGTTTTGTCTCCATGTATGCGTATTTGGTTGACAATTGTCATCACACGAGAGAAGTAATTTGAAATTGATTCTCCAGACTTCATTCGAGTTGTTTCAAACTCTGCCCGTAGAGTTTGTAATTTCTGCCTTTTTGCTCTTGCAGACCCTTCATACTTCTTCTTCATTGAATCCCAAATATCCTTGGAGGTTTCTTTATTCATAATGGTTTCTAGGATATTTCTGTCAATGGCTTGAAATAAGTAGTTCTTAGCTTTGAGATTTTTCAACTTCATTGCCTCCAATTCAATTCTTTATACATCGGTCACTGCTGTGTCGGGTGCTGTTATTCCTTTTGAAACAACTTGCCATAATCCTTAGACCTCAGGAAATTCTCCATTAACAAGCTCCAATTATCATAATGACCATCAAAGCGAGGAATTGCAAGCTGAACAAAACTATCAGAAGCCATTGCAAGTAATGTGGTGTTAGAAAAATGAAAAAAACTTCGGCTTTTTTAATTTTCAAGAACCTGACTCTAATACCACTGTTAGAAACCTGAAGGAAGAAGTCTGTATATTTTATTAATTGAAAAACCTAATAAATAGGCAATATACACATCTCTGCAAATGACTCACTATTACAACAGACACTTAATTCTCTTAAAAGCTGAGTAACAGATACTCAACAATATTGTAACTTACTCAACAATATTGTAACAGACATTTAATAATAATTAATAAGAATAAATATTTATTTTTAAAACTCTCCCTTAAACTGAAAGTTTGCAAACTATCAGTTTAATGAATCTTGAAAATGCAAACTCCAAGCAAATTTCTTATCTTCTGAAATGCTGGCAACTTCAATGGTTTAGTCATGATATCAGTAATTTGGTCTTCACTCTTGTAATTGAGAAGATTAATAACTCCTTCATTTGATAGGTCTCTCTTAGAAAATGAAATCTCACATCTATGTGTTTGCTTCTTTCATGCATGACAGGATTCTTAGACAATTTTATAGTTGAGCTATTATCACAATAAATGAGAGTTGGATCTTGTTACTTGAAATGAACTTCTTCAAAAATATTTCTTAACCAAATTGCTTGGCAAGCACATGTTGAACCTGCTACAAACTCTACTTTTGTTGTGGATAAAGTAACAATGGACTACTTTCACGATGCCCAAGAAATAGCAGTTGACCCCATCATAAAAACATAACCAGATGTACTTCTCTTTAAACCACTTTCGCACCACCATCTAAGTAGTGATGATCATCTAATCCTTTTTGAATGCTAACAAATAGGCTAAGATATTATTTAGTTTTTCAATTTATTTCACTTCATTTTTATTTTATTCTTATTTTAATTCTTTTTTATCATTGCATAGCTTGTAGAGAGTCAATCTGTAATTAACATTTTATATCTTTATTATATTTATACTCTGAATGATTCATAATATTTTTTTCTGATTATACACTATCTAAATGGTTAAAACTGATGGATATTTGTCAACTTAAAAAAGGGGGAGATTGTTAAGACTAGATCATCTGATGATCTTATTTTAAGTCTAAGCCACTCGTAAACCCAAGTTTTTATGTTAACAAATTAGATCACATTTTACTTGTGTTATTGTTTAATGCTTATATCTTACTTAAAAATGACTAGAAAATAGGTATTTGTTAAGTTTTCCAAGACTCTACATACTACTCCAAATCGATTTCTTCTTTTAAAAGTCAACTTTTTTTCTTAACTATATTTCAAATGAAAGAAATCATGAGTCAAATATAGTAATAGAGAATATCAAAGTTATGTAAAGAAAAGAAATTTGTTTATTAGAAGATCTTTAAGCACCTAATGAAATACAAATAGAAAAACACTAAAAAACACTTATTATTATTAGAATAACAAGTTATTCTCTTTTATTGGCTAACTTTTCAAAATCCTAAACTCTCAACGTTGGTTATATGACTATATTATTGAGAAAATTTTATATTACATATCCTTTTTTGAGAAAAAATTTCATTTGACAAAAAAATATTATATATTTTTATCTCTTTAAAAGAGTTGTTTTTTTATAAAACCTTTTAATAAAAATCTTTGTATTACCAAGAATAATATAGTGTACTTATTTCTTAACTCAAGAGAGTTAAGTATTTAACCAAGAGTTACATTATGTACTTGTGTATAAAATCCTTGAATAAAATAATAAGTCAAAATGATTTTTTACATTATTTAAAACTATTTTATATTTATTTAAAAATTAAAATATCATTTACAATTTTGACATGTTAAAAAACATATTTTTAATAGTTTTACTGTAACTTATTTTTGTTATTTCTATTATCATTATTATATTATAATAATATATAATACGGAAATTTTCATTAACTATACATAAATCATTTTTCTATTCTTTGATAATATTTAAAATTATAGAAAAAAACCTATTGTAACTACTAATAAAAAAATTGAAATAGATAGGACAAGCGGTTCATAAGATATGATATAAATAAAAATGAACTTGAAAATTGCAAAATAAATAAATAATAATAATAATTATAATAATAAAAAAAATCATTTAAAATCATATGAAACTAAAATTAATATAAATATTAATTTTTAACTCATTAAAATTAAACAATATTAAAATTTATAATCTACACCAATTAATAAAGAAATTAATTTATTAACAGTATTTTTAATATACAAAATTTTTTATATTTTATACTTTTTTTTTATTTTTATTTTTATGTTTCTTTTTAATTTTATTCTTAGCATTTTTTTATATCCATTTAATAACTATTTTTAGATTACATTAATAAACTTTTATCGTATTATATTAATAAGGATTCCTCACTTAATGTATCCAAATCTTTTTCTATTATATGCTTAATAATATTTTAAATATCAAGTATAAAACTTACTGCAACAATTAATCTAAAATAATAGAAATATGACAAACCATCAACCAATAACACATAACATATTCAAAAATATGTATAAATTAAAATTTAATATTTTTATTTATTTATATATATATATATATAATTGGTGTG
The DNA here is from genome assembly GCA_016859785.1 of Macrotyloma uniflorum. NCBI lineage: Eukaryota > Viridiplantae > Streptophyta > Magnoliopsida > Fabales > Fabaceae > Macrotyloma > Macrotyloma uniflorum. The sequence goes on from BDMB01000038.1 coordinate 1,656,598, forward strand.
AACCTTGTTAATCTTTCATGTAAAAGAAAAAAATAAAATTGTATTTTATTAATCACTATAAGGAATAAATTTAATTATTTATAAAATATTTTTTATGAATTTTTTTAAAAAAAATTAATTGTCATTAAATATTTTTCATAAATTTATTTTTATAAAATTTTTCATAAATTTATTTATGAAAATTTTTTTATAAATTTATTTATAAAAAAAATTTTCACTAATTTATTTGTAAAAAAATTCTTATAGATTTTTATAAATTTATTTGTAAAAAATTTTTTATATATTTTTTATGAAAAATAATATTTTATTAATTTTTTATCTATAAATTTGTGATGATAGAAATATTAAGATAGATTTTTGGAAAAAATTATATTTTTTATTAAGTATTATTTATAAATTTTATTTAATGAAAAATAAAACTTTTTTTAGTAGGTAATATGATAGTATCGTCAATTACATAGAAAAATATCTTTAATCTAATTTTAATGTGATAAAAATTAAACTGATTTATTTTAACACTAGAAATTAAAAAAAAAGTAATTAATTTTTAAAACTAATAGCTACCTAAACTAAAAGTTAAATTTTTAAAAAGTAAACTTGACTGTAGCTTTTATAAAATTTGAAAGTTAAACAAACAAAAAATTATCCAGAATAAAAACCTCAACTAAACTGAAGAGTGACAAGATTTCCAAAAATGACAAACATATTGAATCGAACTTTTCAAGTTGCAACTTGCAAAAGCATTTTCCACTTCCCGAACATCTTCATATGACAAAGAAATTACACAAATATTTTTGCCCCCCACAATCAAATGTAACCAAAACTAGTTTGTGGATGTTCTTGACTTAATCGTGAGTTCCACTCCTTCTTTGATTGTGACTTGACCAAAATCAATTATCCTGTTTTAACTATTTTTTAAGAACGGATCAGATTAACTGATTTAATAGAGTCAACTATAATAATAGTTCTATTAACTTAAAACTTAGATTGTTATTAATCTGGCTTAATTGTATTCTTACTAGAATTTTAATATTTTAATTGAGTAGTTAATAATAAGATTAAAATCTCCTATCTACATGATCCAATGTGGAAGAAAAAACTTAAATGATATATATAAAAAAAATCAAATAGAGAATCTATTTAAGATTTTTTTTTTCATTTTTTTTTTCATAATAATTTATCGTATTTAGTTAAGATTTATACTGTTATTAAATATTTTTAAATTGATATTAGAGGTAATATTTTTTTTATCTTGAATTCTTTGACATATCTCAAGTGGAAGAAATAAAGTATGATTCAGGTATAATAAAATCAATTTTTATTATTATTCAATCTAAATGAGTTTTCAATATAGAGATCTTTTTCGGTGAGACTAACTATGATATTTGGTCACAGATGAAGATGCATATTGTTGAAAGAAAGAAACTATTATATTTATAAGAAGATAAAAATTACTCTCAAAATCACAAGATAGATAAGTAAAAAAAATCAGAAAGTGAATAAATAATTATTAATATCCATAACTCTATAAATTATGGTGCATTATTTGTATTTGTCCAATACAATTGAAATTTGGAATGCTTTGTTAAAAGCTTTTAATAGCAACAAGGTGTAAAAGTATATATGTTGTCAATAACTATGAATGATTTTGGTAAGGTGGTTAATATGGTTAATGATACATGGTTAATTAATTTTAAGATTATGAATCATATGATATTAGACCCTAGATATGTCATCCAAATCAAATCATCTTCTCAAAAATATATTTCTACCATAAATGAAAAGCAAGTCACATTTATTAGAGATCTTTAAATCTCACTAGTACTTTAAATCTTGCTTTTTGTCTTGATTGTTTATTCTTTAACTTTTAACCTTTTATATGTTTCTCAACTCAAATAACTATTATTTTATTTTGGGTGATAATCTTTTTGCCCTACTCTTCTATCTTAAGGACATCTATATAAAATATATGTTTGATTATGGAACTAGGGGAAGTAACTTGTATTATCTAAATATGATGTTAAAAATGAAAGGACCCAATAAGGGTTAGCCTAAGTGAGACAGTAAGTTTAAGTGGTGAAGGGTGCAAGTGTTTAGTAAAGTTTTAGAAAGAGTTATAAATAAAAAAAACTAAACCTTTCAATCTTCATTATTTTAAATCCATTATTTCTCTAATATTCTTTTCTCTCTAAACTCTCTACCTTCTCTTTAACTTTTCTTCCTCCTCTTTCATCCTTTTCAAGATCTAAAGGTACCAAATCGAAATTTGTGAAGAGTAGATTACATTCAACTTATTGAAACCTTGATTTAGGTAAGTTTTTCTCACCTAAATCCCCTTCTTCCAAACTACTACCATGTATGAATATGGGTTCAATCCCTTTGCATGTGACTTGTTCTTCATCAATATAACTCTATGCTACCTTAGGTTCTTAATGGTGTATTTGGATTTTGAAATAGGTACTTAAATCACTAGTTAGAGCACTTGAAACTTTGCCTTGTGGAGTGGAATACAAAGGCAGTTTTAAACCAAAATAAGTAAGGGAAGCTAGTCTTAGTTCAAGATTCCTAGGATTTTAGGGATGTGTGATTTAGAATTGTGCTTATGATTTATCTATAGATTGTCATTCTGTGGATGGAAACTGAAAATTGTAACATTTGTGTGAACCTAGAAGTTGTTAAGCTAGAATTAGTGTTGTGTGGTTTGTTATGTTAAAATGGGTTGCTATGATTTGATTTTATGACTCTAGCTTAAGGGTTTGATCAATTTCATGAATCATTGTTTTAAAGTTGGGATTAATGCATTTTTGGATTGATGAGAAATGTTGTGAATTCACTACTAGAATTTTTGTCTTGATTCATTGAGGTTGGATCCTAAAATTGTGTAGATGAGTTTCTTGGTTTGTTTGGTTTCACATTTTACCTTAAAATGAGGCATGACTTGAGCTATTTAATGGTTTAAAGAGTGTTAATTGATGAACTAAACCAGGGAAACCAAGGTTAACCCCTTTGCAGAATTCAAGTTTGTATAATATCCATTGGGCGTAGGCCTTGTGTGCTGAGCAAATTTAGCTATAGGGGACAGGGTGCTCTCAGGTTGAAATCCGTTGAGCGAAAGGTCTTCGCATTGAGCGAATCATCCGTTGAGTAGATCAGCCCAAGTGGTGAGACTACCCCTTGGACTCAATCTGTTGAGTGGATTGGGGGTTCGTTGAACGAACTAACCCTGTTCTAGAATAGTGAATTTATTGTGTTTTGGATGCATAAGATAGAGATGGGTTATGAAATTGATTGATCATACTATTTTGGCATAAGGCCTTGGTAGTCCTATTAAGGGGAGTTTGATTATATAATTATGAATATGATTTGGTAATGTAGTGTGTATGGATTTAAAGATATGTTATAAGGTATCCAGGCCTTAATGATTTTTAAGTCATGTAGACTAAGATTGTCATGTGATGATGGTCGATGGAAGTCTTGCTAGTTAATGATAGTTGGTGAGGCTACTCTGATGTGAGATGGTGTGGTGAATTTTGTGGATGATCTTGGGGTGAAAAAAACTTAGTGATCGGTTAGTTAAGCTCGTGGTCAGGGAGTACACATCAGGTGTTAGCCCTAGATATCCAAAATTCATATAGTCTTCCAGAAGATGTTGGTCTTGATTGTGAATGTGATTAAAATGTGTAAAGTCTTTGGTAGGCTCTTACACTTGTATGAAATTTTATGCTTATTACTGAATAGTTATGAATTTCTTACGAATTATCTAGTTTTCACTAGCTTACCATTCTTGTATGTTTGTGTATGAATTATTATGATTGTGTATTGCTTGGAGCAGATATCAAGTTTTCTAGGGAGCCGATTGTGAGATAGAGTAGGAAGTAGGAGTATCTTCCCTTTTAAGTGTAATGGAAGCAACAGTGGACACGTAGTTCTTTTGACCTGACTTATTTTGAGGAATGTAATAGAAATAGTATCTTATCCTTAGTATGTGGAGAAAAAATTTATACTTATGCTTATTTATATATATATATATATATTTCCTTGTATGTTACAAAAAAAAATCTAATAAGTTACAACAAGTTTTAAATATGGATAACTCTAAAGGGGAGAATAAAAAAATATAAAATCTAGTTGTGGCATTAATGCCTTGGTCACGCCTCATTTGCATATTTAAAAAAAAAATCAAATTTTATTTAGAAAACATGATGTTTCCAATTTTTATTTTGATGTTTGTGAACTTGTAAAGATTCATAGAATTTCATTTTCATTAAGTTTAAATAAAAAAGTCCTCAACTTTTTATGGTGACACCATATAATGTGTGGGGTCCATCTAAAATTTAAACTTTAGGTAGATCTCATTGGTTTATTACTTTTATTGATGATAGCACAAAATTAACTTGGTTATGTTTGACGAAATTCAAAATTGAAGTAAGTTTGTTATTTTAAATTTTTTTTATAAAATGATAAAAATTCAATATAATACTCAAATTCTTGTTTTGCATAATGAATAATAGTGGTGAGGATCAAAATTATAAATTCTATGTAGAAGTTAAGAAAATTATTAATCAAACTAATCCCAATACACCTCGACAAAATGGAATTGTTGAAAAAAAAATTGATATTTATTAAAAGTTATTTATGCTTCATTGATGGGATCACACATGTCATTTTATTATTGGGAGAAAAGCTCTTACTTCGTAAACATATTTAATAAATTGGGTACAGTTTATATTTCTTAGATTTCTTGTTGGTTTCCTCCTTAAAGTTCAAACTCAAAGGAAAATATATGGTGTCTTCATTGAAAATAAATTAGTTGTTATATACATATGTTGAGTAGAAGAATGATAAGATCTATAGCCTTTTTTTATGTAAAGCATATCCAACAAAAACACTTGGAATGGCCTAGATGAACAAATGTAACACATCCAAATATATGAGGGGATAAATTAAAAACTCTTGGACTAAATATTAAATCAATAAGGGTTTGAAAAAGTGTCTCAAACTCAATGAGTATATTCACTTAAAAATATTATTTGAAATGTATATTCATTCTTTCATAGAAAAAAAAATAGAATATGTACAACCTACTTATAATATACAAGTAGTTAGTAATTTGGAACAAATTTGTACAACTAATTAAAATATCAAGGAAACTAAAATATTTGATAACTATACAAATTCTAACCACATGTGATAAAGTTTGTATAATAAGATTTTATGAAGAATAAAAAGAAAAAGAATCTCAACATTCACTCTCAAGTTGGTGCATATATCCCAAATGCCTAACTTAATAAGACATTTTGAAAATTCTTTATTTAAGACGCTCTTTATTAAAATATCAACTAATTGATCATCTGAACAAATCATGGGTACTTCTAGAATTTATCTACTTCAATGTGTTTTTCTTATCATGTTGTACTAGATTATGGGCAGTATCACAATAGCTTTAATGTCACAATATAATTTAGTAGGTGTTGTGGATGAATATCCAAAATCTTGCAAAAGAAATCTTAGTTATAAACTTTCAAAAATTCCAAGTGTCAAACCTCTAAACTCAACTTTTTCACTTGAGGGAGAGACAACATTTTTTTTTTTTCATTCTCCATGAAACAAGATTACTACTAAAAAATGTAAAGTAACTTGAAGTTTATCATTTATCTTCAATTCATTAAACCCAATCAACATCAATATATACATCTCTTTGTTGATAATCAATATTTTTTGTGAATAATAATCCTCTTCCAAGTGTTGACTTTAAAACTGCTTGGATATTTTGATCCTTGGGTACATAAGTGAGAGAAAAATCATCAAAAAAATGTGGAAAGTGATTTCACTTTAAAGAGATATTGGGTGAGATGTGCATCACAAACTTGGAAATTATTGGTAACTTGTCCTATAACCAATTGTGAGTCGCTTTAAGCTATTAAGTCTTTGATGCCCATCTCATGGGCAAGGATCATCCTTGCAAGCAAGGCTTTATACCCAACTTGGTTGTTGCTTTCTTTAAAGGTGAACCATAACAACTATTTGACCATCACGCCACTATGACCCTTTGATATCACACCAATTCCACTGCTTTTTAAATTTAATGCACCATCCACAAATAGGATCCACGTCATTTTAACTAAGGATTCAACCAAAAGGAGAGGTGTAAGCTTAGCCACAAAATCTGCCAATACTTTAGCTTTAATGGTGCCACATGATTCATAATAGATATTTTATTCAAATAACTCAATAGTCCATTTTACCATTATCTAACAAGGTTGGTTTTAGTAGGACTTGTTAGATCGAAAAATCATTTTTATAATTATCATGTAACATTGAAACTAGTATAAAAGTCAATGAGTTGACACAACGATGGATAAGGCAATTAAGCATACTAAGTTTTCTCTAAATTTTGTAATAAAGATCACACAACCTAGGTCGAATCTAAGGACATACATCAAATTTGTGTTCAATCTTTCTAATGTTCTTTTTTCATAAATTAAAATAAATTGAATTGGGAATTTAGTTGCTTGAAAGTAAATTGTAAAAAATTAAAATGCGTTGAAAGTAAATTGGAAGGAAATAAAATGCATTAAATTTTAAATTTCAATGAAATTGAAAAAGCAATTGTAAAGAACATCAATCTACAAATTTTTAAGACAGAAAAAATAGAATATCATCTTAATAAGAGAACACTAATAAGAATTTGAACAATTCTGAATCAAATTGAATAATCATCCAATCTAATTCATAATTAAGTATCAAACTAAACTTTAATCAAAATCAAATATGAATTCTAAAACGCATAAAAAAAATCATAATTACAAAATACAATTATAGAAATTATAGAAAGAAAGAACAAACTCAAAGCACATGTAGATTGATCCGTATGAAACTCAATTCTACAATTAATATGATTTGTAGATTGAATGAAAGGATTAAACTTTCATGGAAGATGAAAATAAATTCATAAATTTCAAGAAGAATATGAAAAGACAAAAAGAGAAAAGAGAGAACAGAGAACTCCAAAGACAAATCTACAATCTAAAAATTCTCTCTAAACTCTAAAATAAAATGTCAAATTGCAAAATTTCGTAAATGTGTCTCTTTAGTGTCTAAACATGTATTTATAGGTCCTAAAATAGGAAAAAGAATGATCCTAACAGTAGTTCGAAATTGGCCTTTCAAATCCAACTTCAAAATCTAATCACTTATACAAAATTTCAGTATTTCTATTTGTACTTCAAAAACACCTAAAAAATAGCTTCAAACTCCAAATCTCAAGTTCCATATATGAAAGTTGAAGCCCTAGAAATAGTGAATCCAATGAAACAAAAATAAGGCAAAAAAAGATATCTACATAGAAAGTTATGGCCAAAATAATAGACAAACATCACTTTAGAAAAATATACAAAATTAAAGCATTTATTCAAAATGGACTCAAAATATTACTAGAGGCAAAAGGGTAACAAAATATGAATAATGAAACATATAAAAGTACTTAGAAGATACAATAAATATCTAAATATTAATATAAAATATGTAAAATAAGTGGCAATCATCTTAGTAGCTAAGGTCAAGTAGTTCCTCTAGAAGTCTATCATGTGTCAATTTGAAGTACCTCGAGTATCAATCACTAATTGTGAAATACAATTTACTAGTGACCAAGTTAAACAACTTTGCAAGCAACTAAGAATATAACAAATTTTCACATGAGTTAAGCACCCTCAATCCAATGGCCAGATAGAAACCACCAACAAATTAATCTTACAAAGACTAAAGTGACAATTTTCTAAAGCAAAGACACTTTGGGTGGAAGAGATTCCTCATGTGTGTTGGTCGTATCATACAACACTACATTCTACAACAAAAATGTCACCATTTTGTCTTGTGTATTGGTTGGATGCAATGTTACCCATTGAAATTTATCAACCATCAAGTAGAGTCCAAATGTTTTGGGAGGAGGTCGATAAATAAAGTCAAAAAAAATATGGACACCATCAATGAGATCTATAAATTGTCTCGTTTTGTACATTGAGGCCATCAAAAGACACAATGATCTCAAGTATACAACTAAGGTACGCCCTCAAAAGTTTAAGTGTCTAGTTTTTTTCTAAAATGGGCCCAACCAAAATAGGTTATCAACAACATTTCTCCTAAATGGGTCAAAACATATCGTATTTGTGAAGTTGTGGGCAAGGGAGCTCATCACCTAGAAACTTTAGATGGAGGTACCATACCAAGAACATGGAATGCAAAAAATTTTCAATTTTATTTAAGTTAAAATGTAAATATATTACTCTTTTCCTTTGAAGAGTTCTAAAGGAAGGAGTGGTACTCCAAAATATACTTGGCCCCTTAGATAAGTAACCTAACCAAGGTAGGTCTTAAACTAGTCTAATTTATACATGGTTAAAGATAAACCCTAATATAAGAATAGACCAAAATAATGTCATATTTTGTGTACAATTTTGTTTCTATTTTTTCTATTACAATTTTAGGTTTTCTTAGTAGCCTAAGAGTCTTCTTGGCATGTTGAAGTTCTTCCTCAATCTCCCTTGCATTGGTCTTTGTATGGACACCTCTTTAGTGTGTTGGATTGTTGTGGCTCTCTTGAATAGTAGAGACACTTCTCGTTTTTTTAATATAATCATAACTTTCATATTATTTACCTAAAGAATGTAATTTGTTCAATATAAGTAGAAATTCATTTAACATACTTTGTATTCCTTTGTTTTCTTTCATAATAAATAATTCATATTATCTAATTAAGAAATTGAATTTATTTCATTTTACCTTGGTAAAACCCTTGTATGTTAATGTAAGAGTGTCCCAAATCTCTTTAGTACCTTTGAATGCATGGACCTATTTTGTATATTCTTCTTATAAATGCACATGAGAGCATTTATTTGCCCATTTGTCTTTGCAAAGAGGTTTCCTTTCACTATCACGTGGAATATAGTTCCTATTTTCCACAATGTCTAGCATATCAATGTTATATGATTCAAAGAATGAAATTATTCTCGATTTCCAATAGTCAAAATTCAATCCTTTGAACAGAGGATGTCTAGTCACAACTTGTCTATTGTTCTCTATTGTCTTGTGCGATGTTTCCTCTTGTTTTATAAATAACTAACCCTAAAAAGTTAGCTTTGATACAAATAATCCTTTATATAAACTTGTGGTAAATTTGAGGAGAAGATCACTTTGAACCGATTAGAATCTCCATTTAAGTAAGTTTCCAGTGCTCTATTTTGCAAAATAGGCTAGGATGGGGTTGGTGTTTCCTAGGTTCATGCATGTTCCTTTTCTTGGTTCTAAATATGTAACTATGTTTTTGATTAAATACATTGTTTATTACTTTGTGAATGAATAAAGAGTAGATGGATTGTTTGGAATTGCAAATGTGTTTTTGTTTTACTCTCCTGTGTGCTTGAATTGTAGATGGCATAATATTCAATTTCTGTGTGCAACTTGTTTTGACTCCTTGGATCTGATATATCTTGAATTGTTGTGTGATCAAGTGAAATGGAACTGATTGAGATCCTTAGAATCATTTACCTTTAATAAACGGTCTTAAATGAATTGACATTGTTTGATATAAATGTGAGACAAGTAGAGTGAAGGCAAATTGTTACCAAAGGGAAGAAAAGTGTTTTTCATCTCTTATATGTTTTCTTTCGTTCTTAAGTTTTATCCTTTTCTTGCATTTTACCCTTGTAATTCAGAGTACTATTCTAAATATTTTCTACATGTCTGTAGTAAATTTGTTTCCTATCACCTATTAATTCATATGCGGTACTTCATATAATTTTTTTATTTATTTAAGCAATATGTCATTTCTTAATTTAAGATCCAAACAGAATTTCAATCTCTAACAAACAAAAAATATACCTATTTTGTATCTATATTGGAATAAAAGTCTACCAATACATTTATTAATAATTTTCAAAACATCATAAAACATAAAACGTCCAAACACATAAAATATTCACTTTATCCAAATAAGGTTTATCACTTCAAAATAAAAAGTCTTTATAAAAACTCATAATAAATTAAAAGTTGTAAAATGATTCATCAAGACAAAATTTGATCTTCTTCAAGCAAAACTTGAAGCTATTATTTAGCTTTCACTTGTATTATTATTTTCTCCCGCGTCAAAACATAATCATCATAGTATCAATAAAATCACAAATACAAACAACAAGGGTAAGCTAATGTAAATAAAACTAATGAAAATATATATAACTCATAAATTTATCCTCACAATCATATATCTAAACTCATTCAAGTATTGAAACAAATATAGTCGTACTCAATCACATACATCCATCTCACTCATTCACATACACCTAATATTCTAGACAAACTCTTCCAGAAAATTATATGGAGTCTTTTTCACCTGGCATACGATTACCGAGCCATAAACACAACCCCTTCAGAGTCTTTTTCACCTCAGGATTGTAATCCCTTCAGAGTCTTTTTCACCTCAAGATTGGAAATCTCTTGAAAGTCTTTTTCACCTCAGGATTACACATCTATCCCCATTCTAGCAACCACACAATAGGGTGATTCCCACACACACCTATCAAAGAACTGATGGCTCCTCCCACCTAGTGATAAGTGCAATCGAAACCTCCATCGACCTCCACTACATGGTACCCCTATATATGTGACTAGAATACTATTGAAGTCTGGATACCTCCTTTAGAGACATCTAGAATTTTATATGTATACTAAAGCTACACCAAATAGTACCCCATGGTAACTATCTGGCTCACACACAACAACACATAATTCAATTCACAGTTCATCACAATCTCATAGATACACTTCCATCTCAAGCACATAACCATCTCAGGCACACATTCATCTCATCTCGTTAGCACCACTATCATCTCAATCTCATTGGCACCACTACCATCACAAATAAATTGGCTCCATTGTCATCTCAATCTCATTGGCACCACTACCATCACAAATTCATTGGCATCGTTGTCATCACAATTCCTTGTGACCTCAATAACAATTCAAAAAACAAAATTCACATCATTATCACCAATCTCATTTCACAATCCAATTCCAATCACAATACATCATCAAATCGCACATCACATAATTTAATAGTTCAATTATACAACAAATATCTTATAATATTTTATCACATATATATACTCTTTTAATACAATTAGAACATGAATAATTATCCAAAAATAATAAACTTCATATCTTAAGTTTTACACATTATTTTCATGTAAAATAAAAACCATTGATTATTTAACATCTAGGGCTAAAAAATTTATGAAGGAAATTTTCCCAAATTCGTAACAAAAACATTCCAAAAGGGGTTCGTAATTTCAAAGCGAATAAATTTCTTGACAGCTTGATCTTTAATTACGAAAAAAATCGTATCTTAAGTTATACATATCCTTTTTATGTTAAATAAAATCCATGAGTTAGATAATGTCTAGGCCTACAACTTTAATGAAGAACATATTTTGAAATTTGAAACAAAACCAAGCAAAAATAGGATCTCAATTTTAGAGCAAAACCTAATTCACACTTTCACTTATAATAATCAATATAATTCTCATCAATCTCACATAAACATCAACACACATAATCATCCAATCAATCATAAATAATTATACTTAATTAACTTCCCTTACCTTTAAAGGATCTTAAAATGAAATTTTATTTAGATAGAATTAATCTAATCTTCACGTTCTTGCCCTAGTATTCTCGGATTTTCAAAGAGATAATAATTGAAGGAGAATTCTTGGAAAGAATTGAGAGAAATTTGAGAAAATTTTAGAGAGATTAGATAGAAGGAAAATTAGGATTTTCTAAAAACAAGAGTGAAAATGAGAGGATTAGGGTTAAATAGACTATTTATAATTTCTCCCCTTCCTAAGCAAGTAGGCTTAGGGTTTACCTAATATCGGGCCCTTACACAATCCCTTACATGTTCTGAAACTACATTGTTAATCAAATATTATATTTTTGTATAATGCACTATAGTTCCTAAGAAAGATACTTTTTTATATTTTGTTTCTCCATTACTTAAATATTCAGGCCTAGTTTTAAATTAATATTTTTCTGATTTAAATAATACATAACTTGTCTTCTATAAGTGGAATCTAAATCAGATATAAAATATTAATATACAAATTACATTTAGAGTTTTATTACCAAATTGTGATAAGTCTCACAAGGATTGCATTTGATTTCCCTTGTTATTTTCTTGTTCTAGTGCAAAAGTGTGTTGATGGTAGAATAGCTTGATAGATTTTAAACTGTTTTCTGAATTTGGATGAATATTGAGTGTTGACTTAAATTTAGACATTCCCTTGTTATTTCCCTCTTTCAAGAAAAAGATGTTGAGATTCAAAGCATGATGTGTTGAATTATGATTAATGGCATATGATTTGAGAGTGATGAGCATTGAAAAGGGTATGAGGTTGTGTAGTTCTGATTGAAGAGAAGTTTTATTGTATGAATGAAATGTAGCATGTGGTAGTTTAGCATGTATGGATCTAGGAATATGGTATAAGGTATTCAGAACTCAATGTGGATCAAAGTCATATAGACTGAGACCACATGTGATGAGAGGTCGATGGAGGTTCCGTATTGAAAAAACAGTTAAATGGGACTACTCTAATGTGGTGTTGGCTATGAGTAATGTGGGGATGGCGCTGAGGTGAAACAAACTCAATTAATGATCCTGTTCTGATACATCAGATACTAACCTTAGATATCCGAGATCCATACAGTCTTTCGAAAGACGTCAGTCTATTGATTTTGCATGTTCTTTCTATTACTAGCTTACCCTACTCTAGTGTGTCATGTGTGTTTAACTATTATGATCGTATTCTTTACACAGAAGCAGATAATAGAGGTCAGGAGAAAGATCTTCGCTAATGAGAAAGTAGAAGTCAAGACTTTTTCTTGAATGAATGTAAATAAGTAGTTTAGTAGGATGTTGATTTCGTTTTAATCTTTTGGGAACCATCTTGGTCATGTAATAGAAGTAGAGTAAAAAAAAGTGCATTTCTCTTTGGAATTATATAATTAAGGTAGTATATTTTGGGTATGTTAAATTTATGGTATCAGAGTTGTTTAGTTCCTTAAAGTGACCTAGGGTATTGGGTTTGCCTTACTAGTTGTGTGTTATAAGTTGTGTTTTAGGTAAATTTAAGAGAAGGGGATTTGTTATGCTTTAAGGAATAATAATAATAATATTTTATATACAATTGTTTTGTATAATTGTTTGTTATGATTTAAGGAATTTGAGTATGTTATTCTAAGTTTCTTCTCAATTTTTCTTTTGATTTCTAAGCTAAGGCTTACGTCTCACAAAATATTTTCTTTCTTCTTTAGATATTAGTCATTGGCTTATTTGGATAATCTTTGTTTTGTATCATTTTCATATAAATTAGGTTGAGTGTTTAAAGGATGAAAATAAACTTGATAGAGTATTGAGGGTGCACACTCAAGACTCGGCCAAAGATTAATTTCTTTCTTAAACTGTTAGAATTCTTATGGTCTAGTGAAAGATTTGTAGTTTCTTTCATGGTGGAGAGCCTAAAGTGTTACTTGAATTCTGAAGCGACACACTCCTTTGTGTCAAATGTTTGTGTTGATGTGAATGGGTTTGTTTGTGCAAAGGTTTTGATATGTAGTTTCTACACTAGCTTTTAGTAGGGTGAAAATATCTTGAGTTTGTGTCCAATGTTCATTTTGAGTGGAAGGACACAAATTCAAGGTGAATCTGGTTTACTTACCTCTCCAAAACCTAGACGTGAATTTTAGGGATGAATTAGTTGTCTGCAAACCATATGAAGGAGTTGATTGTTCCCATATTCGACGGAGCAAGAATTGTTGTCTACTAATCAGGCGTAGAACGAGTTTAGTGATTGTGTTGCATGCTACATGATTCTTTACTCAGATAGAGGAGGTTGAGGCAGAGAGTAAAACGAGTGATATTCCAATTGTACAGGAGTTTCTAGACATGAGATGTGGTTATATGCTAAATTGTTTAAGTGTAAATCTTCGAAGCATGTGGTCTCAGCTCGAAGGATGTTAGTAGACCCTACGAAAGTAGAAATAATACTTCAATGAGAGCATTTGACTACCGTAACTGAGATAAGGAATTTTGTGGGGTAGGCAAATATTATCACAAATTCATTAAGAGATTATCCAAGATCATAGTTCTGTTGATACAATTAATTCAAAAGGATCAATCAATTTTTTGGATAAGATAAAGAAGTATAACTACACCTTATTACATATAAATAAGAGAGATTAATCAACTATTTATTCCAAATATTGATAAGGAGGTGTTATATTGTCATATATGTTACATATCGACTAAATACTTTTTTCTCTCTCAAAAATAATTTGTAGAAGCTATTTGGCAAGGCGAGGCAGTTTCATATGTTCTTTCTATAATCTCATCATCCTATGTTTCAATTTAGTCTCTATTGTAGGAGATTACAAATAAATAAATATATATATATATATATATAAATAAATTATTATTTGGAAAATTAATTTTTTTAATAATAATTTAAATAAATTAAGATAAAATATATTTTATATAATAATCATAAATAATATTTAAGTTTATTATGATTACATTTCTTTAACTAACTTTTATATAATAATAATAATTATTATTATTATTATATTAACTTATAATTATGATAGTCAAATAAATTGTTAATTTATTTCAAAGAAAGGTAAAATATAATATTTATATAATAATTATAAATAATATTTGAATTTAGAATTAATTAAAAATAAATTCTAGTCATCATGTAATATTAATTATCTCATAATTTATTAATTATTTTAAAAAAATTATTAACATATTTATATTATTTTTTACTATGATAATGAAAGGAAAAATATATAAAAATTAATAAAAAAATTTACGATAATGATTAATAAATTAACAAATTAATTATTATTATTATTATTATTATATAAATATTAATAAAAAATAATTATATTAGAATTAAATATTATTTATAATTATTGTATAAAAAATATATTTTATCTTATAAATTATAATCTATTTCTCACTATTATTTTATGTTTCATAATAATAATTATTAGAAGTGGGAGACCATTATAGGAAAAGAAAAAACTTATATGAATTCTTTCATTATTCTTTAGTCTGCCTTGGTTTCTAATCTCTTCTTTATTTCTCAGACAGTGATGTTTAATGCTGTAAATTGTCAGTTGAAGTAACTTTTCATTATAGTTTTGACCAGATTTAACTTGTTTGTTGGTCTACTAGGAAAAGGGAATGAGTTGAATATGGAGGTCGTCACTCTATTGATGTTGAGTTGATACAGGTAGCTTGCTATTATCATATTATCATAGCCTTTCCACTTTGTTATCATCTTTAATTTAATTTTTATTAAAAATAAATTTTAAGTCTAATTCATTCTCGTAAAATCATTATTGATATTGAGTTGATACAGGTAACTTATAGCTATTACCATATTACCATAGCCTTTCCACTTTGTTATCATCTTTAATTTAATTTTTATTAAAAATAAATTTTAAGTCTAATTCATCCTCGTAAAATCATTTTTAATAAGACGAAATTTGTATTTACTAATATACTTTAATTTGATTTTATCACTAAATGATATGAGATCTTCAACACATTCTCCTCACATCAAAACTCCCAAACTCGAATGTGAGACTAAAAATTTATGTATGGTCAGATAGTAGTTTAAGAAATTTACAATAATTTTGTTAAAATAAACTCTTATACCATATTAGAAGTGAACTTTAAACTTAAATCATCTTTATAAAATCGATTCAATGAAGTGAGGTTTGCACCTATTAATATATCTTAATTTAACCTTATCTCTACAATACATGATATTTTCAACAATTTTTAATAAATTTAATAATATATTTAATTAAATAAACATTTTTTTTAATTTATGAATATCATCAAAATTATAATTTTTATTTTTATTTTGATGAAATATATATTATTTATATAAATAAATTTTATTGTATAATAATAATTTTTTTTTATTTTAAAATAGTATTTATTATTAATGATGATAAAATTACTCTAAATCTTTTATTTATAATTAGTAAAATTTGCAAATAGACTAATATATTTAATGATAGTTCAGTTAATTTAGTTAACATTCTTCCCTCTTTCGTTTTTCGCCAACTTTTACATGAATACTAATATAAGAAAAATTAAGAATAAAAAAAATACGACTATTTTATTATTAGAGATTAATAAAACAAGAAAAAAATTATAAAAAAAAGAATATAATAAAGATAAAATATTATTTAAGAAAAAATTATAAAAGTATTTTATATAAAATATAATGGTCACATCAATATTAAAATAAAATAATTTAACTATAGAGATTAGATATAATTTTATTTTAATAAAAAACTAATCAAGTAAAAAACAATGTATAAGAGATTAAATACAATTATTTAATATACTTTCTATATGTATGGAACAAATATATATTATTTATATATTTTTTTATAAATATGATGTCAGTTCAAGAAATTCATAATTATTCTCCAGTTTTTCCTATGAAAATATTTTTTCGGTACCTCTTGAAATTGTTTTCATTGTATAATTTTTTTTCATTGAATTTAAATTCTTAGGATTTTTTCATAAAAGAATATATTTGTATAATTTTTATTATAAATTTAAATTTGTAGATCAAAATTAAATATTTTTTATAAAATTTGTAGGAAATTATGTCGGAATTTCATTTAAATACATTTGCTAATTTTAAAATTATTTATTTTATTGAGCAATCATTTTTCGTATGAAACGCATCTATACACTTTATGATAATTTAATTTTTTATTAAATATTTATTTAACTCAAACATAAAATTAAATATAATTTAATTTTCTTTAATTTTAATTTAATATAAAATTAAAATTAAACCAGTTTGATTTATTCAATTATAAAATTTTTATTATTATAAAATTTTTAAATATTTTAAAAATATATATAATATATTTTTTAAATTATTACATGTTTTATAAATATTTTATAAATTCTTATTATTTTATTTATAATTTTAATTATTTTTATGATTATAAATAAATTAAATAAACTTTTATTTATATATATATATATATTAAGTACTATTGAAAATAAAATAAAAGTATATATTCATAATTTTTTTATAGAAAATAAAAGTTAGTTATGAGAGAAAATAAAAATTGATTAATCAGTATAGTCGACGAGAAAAAAAATAAGGAAGTTGACGAGAAAAAAAATAGGAAAGTTATAAAATAAAATAAAAAATTAATAAAGAAAGGAGAGTAGATAAAAGAAAGATTATATATCGAACTAAAATTATACATATTTTATATTTATAATGGAATAAAAATCTATCTATTAATTATTAATAATTTTAAAATACTATAGAATATAAAATGACTAACCACATAAAACATTCACTTTATTCAAGTTTATTATTTAGAAAATAAAAAGAAAATATGAAAGCCCAATCTTGAATAAACCCTAAGCCCACTTACTTAGAAAAGGAAAAGATTATAAATAATTTACTTAACCCTAATCTTCTCATCTCATTTTTTACTCTTATTTTTAGAAAACCCTAATTTCCTTCTCTCAAATTTCTCTCAATTATTTCAAAGAATTCTCCTTCAATTCTTATCTCTTTGAAAATCTGAGAACACCAAGAGAAAGAACGTGATAAATAGATTAAGTATATCCTAATAGAATTTCGTAGCTAATTAAATAAAATCATTCATGATTTATTGAATTATTATATATGTTTATGCGTTATTATGTGATATTTATGATAATTATATTGATTATTATATTTGAGAGTGGGATTTGGGTTTTGCTCAGTGATTGCGACCCTATTTTGGTTTAATTTTATTTCGAATTTCGTAAAGTGTTCTTCATGAAAGTTGTAGGCTTAGATGTTATCTAACTCCTGGCTTTTATTTCACCTAAAAAGGGTATGTATAACTCAAGATACGTTTTTTTTCGTAATTAAAGGTCAAGCTGTCAGGAAAATTATTCGCTTTGAAATTACGAACACCTTTTAGGATGTTTTGGTTACGAATTTGGGAAAGTTTTCTTCATAAAAGTTTTAGCCCTAGATGTTAGCTAATCAATGGTTTTTATTTCACATAAAAATAATATGTAAAACATAAGATATGAATTTTTGAGTGATTAAAGGTCATGTTGTGAGGATAAGCGAAATGTTTTTGAAATTATTTTTACTTGAGCAAAAATTTATTATTTTTGGATAAATATTCATATTCTAATTTGTATTAAAAGAGTATATATATGTGAAATATGATAAAATATTATAAGATATTTGTTGTATAATTAAACTATTGAGTTATGTGATGTGTGAATTGTAACACCCTTCTACCCCAAAACGTTTTAATTAATAAATATAAAATTTCCGAAAAAGAATTCAAGTATATTTTCTTTATAAATAAAAATTACAATAAATAAAGAAAAAAAGATTTCAAAATAAAACTTTTACTATGAGTCATATTGCCTACTAGAACAACGGCGGTAGACTGTGAATTAGTACACCCAGTAAGTTCCCAGGAAAGAGAGGTGGGTCACTACGGACACTCTTAAATACCAAGTATTTCCTAGCCAGAACGTTCCTAGACATACATCCTCACACCACCACTGTATATCCAGTAACAATAATAACTCTTTAAGGATATAGAAAATCAAATAAAATTTTACTAGGCGTTGAAATAGCCTTTATAAGTTCTTACTAACAAAATATAATAAACTTTAAATAGGCTTCTTTCAAATAAATAATCTTTCTATTCCCCGACTTCACACCTAATCAGAGCACTTACAAAATCAAGGCTTAGGAGACTTAGCTTTCTCATTCAACTCTTCTTTGTCCTTATCACCGACATGTTCACCTATAAGAACATTTAACCCAAACAAAACACCAAACACACAAATAGAAGAGTGAGGAATATATCTCACATATGTTAGGTACATATAAGAAAAATAGGTAGACTAATCACACACATCACACACACAAAAGGCATCACACACATCAATACACACTCAGTCACAAACTCAAATGCTTTAATGCTCTTATGCTCTTATCTCTAAATGCATGTGGTACCATCGCAACGCAAACGCAAATGAGTAGTCCAGGAGGACATGGACCGGATCTAAAGACCCTATCAATCCACTTTCACCAGAACGAGTCTAACAGGAGCCAGTCGGGATAGTATAGCTGGCCGTGGTGGCCCCTCATTTCAACTCTCAAATGAGGGGTTCCCTGCTCTAAAATCCCCAAGGTCAAGGTAGAAGACCATAAAGACCCTCCTTCATAGATCGCATCTACCCCCAACAAAAGTATGAATGAATGAATGAAATATGATCACACAAATGCAACACACAAATGCATAACACATCTCGAATGACCAAGCATAACTTGGATTTTCACGCTGCTAAGCCTCTGCTTAGACTTCACAAATGACCAAGAATAACTTGGATTTTTACACTGCTAAGTCATCGCTTAGACTTCTCAAAATACACCACAAACAACGCAATAACTCATGAGTCTCTCAACACTCTACTGAAATTTTCACAAAAATTGGGATGTTACATGAATTGGTGATGTATTGTGATTGGAATTGGATTAGTGATAATGTGAATTTTGTTTGTGAATTGTGACTGAGGTCACAAGGATTTGTAATGGCAGTGGTGCGAATGAGATTTAGATGGCAGTGGTGCCAATGAGATGAGATGGTTGTGTGTCTATGAGATTGTGATAAACTGTGAATTGGATTGTGTTGTTGTGTGTGACCAGATAGTTACCATGGGGTAATATTTGGTATAGCTTTAGTGTACATATGGAATTCTAGATGTCTCTGAAGGACGTATCCAGACTTCAATAAGATTCTAGTTACATAGATAAGGGTACCATTTGGTGGAGGTCGATGGAGGTTTCGACTGCACTTATCACTGGGTGGGAGGAGCCATCAGTTCTTTGATAGGTGTGTGAGGGAATCACCCTGACATGCAATTACTAGGCCATAAACACAACCCTTTCAGAGTCTTTTTCACCTCAGGATTGCAATCCCTTTAGAGTTTTTTCACCTCAGGATTGGTAATTCCTTTAGAGTCTTTTTCACCTCAGGATTACACACCTATCACCATTCTACTCTTCACGCTCTTTCCCTCGGTGTTCTCGGATTTTCAAAGAGATAAGAATTGAAGGAGAATTCTTGAAAAGAATTGAGAGAAATTTGAAAGAAAAAGATTAAGGTTTTCTAAAAATAAGAGTGAAAAATGAGAAGATTAAGGTTAAATAAATTATTTATAATCTCTCCATTTTATAAGTAACTAGGCTTAAGGTTTATTCAAAATTAAGCTCTCACAGATTAAAAAAAATTAATAAAGAGAAGAGGGAAGAAGTTATAACAAAATAATATTTTCCAAAAAATTAAAATAAAATTTAATATATATTAAAACGATAATATTAAAATTATAATAATATACAAATAATTAAAGAAATTATTTAAATATTATTACATATAATAAGATATTCAATTGATAAAAAAAAACAAAAATTAATTTTAAAAAATTAAAAACAAATTAAAATTGAACTTGTTTTAAATTTCTTTTATATATATTTTTATTTTATTTAATTCTTAATTTCAAATAAAAAATTAAATTAAATTTAAATATAATATTATATTCTTAAAATTAAATAATAACTTACAATAAATAAATAAATATATATATATATATTAATTAGGGGTGTTTAGAAATCTATTAAAAATAACTGAAAATCGATTAAAAAAAATCAATAACTATAATAAACTTTTATATTTTTTTAGATTTTTTTTTTTTAAATTAAGAAGTTTGATTTAGATTGTAATCTTTAACTTAAAATTTTTAAATTATTATAATTACTATAATTCTTAATATTTTACACTCATCCTTATAATATTATTAGGTTGTAATTTTTTAAAATCATTTATAAACTAATATTATTGTAAATATATAACATGGTTATATTTTTATTAGTTTATTATTTAATATATTTTTTAATTTTTAAATAATATATTATATTTTAATTTTAAAAATAAAAAATATGTTCAATTTTAATAAAAACTAAAATAAAATTTAAACTTAAAAACAACAAAAATTGATCTTATGATTTTATTTTTTTTTACAAACCGTTTTATTTTTTTTTACAAACCGAATCATATAAATTTTTTATATTTAGTTTAGATATATTTTTAGTTAAAAACAGACTAAACCGTATTGCAAACACCCTTTTCTAAATCAAATTAAATCACTTATTATATTTAAATATAATATTATATTCTTAAAATTAAATAATAACTTAAAAAAAATATATATATATATATATACACTTTCTCTAAAATATTATTTTTTATTATATTATTTATAAAAATATAAAAAAATTGTAACTATTTTTCATATTATCATTTTAATTATTTTATGTTTTATTTAAAATATATTTTATTATTATTTTTTATTTATAACTTTTTTTATTTTTCCTGATAATTTTTTAATATATTTTTTAATTGTTTTCTCATCTTCTTTATCTTGATTAAATTTTATTTTTATTCTATTTAAATTTTGAAAAAATATTTTGTTTATCCTAATTAAAACAAACACAAAAAATTTATTTAAAAATAAAAAATATAAACACAAAACTGCATATTTTTTCTAATACTTATAATATATTTATATTTATAAATTATAATAAAAAATTTGTATTATAATTTTTAAATATAAGATTATATAATTTATTTATAAATATAAATAATTGAAATTATAAATAAAATCATAATTATAAAAATAAAAATAAAAGTAATAGAATATTTTTATATTTAAAAAAATTTCAAAAAAAATATTTAAAAATTTATAATAATAAAAGTCACATAAAGAAAATAGTAAATATTAATTTAATTTGTTAATACAGTAAAAAAAATTTATGAGATATAAATATATATATATATATATTAATTATTATTTTATTTTAAAAATATAATTTTATATTTAAATATAATAAAAAAGTTTAATATAATATTTTATTTGAAAATTAATCCAAAAAAAAATCATATAATTTAGAAATTTATATAAAAGTTTTAAAATAAATTCAATTTTAATTATTTTTTAATATTTTATTAGTTTTTAGTTATTTTTTAAAATCGATTCAATTTTCAGCCTCCATTGTTCAGGCTACAACCAATTATAGTCTATATTACAATCAAATTTGGTTAATACTCTCACGGTGTTTCCATCGAATATTTCTTCTAATTTTAGTATTTTAGTTTCTTATATATCATCTACCTTTTATTTGAATAGTTGATTTGTTTGATTTATAGTAATCCGAAACTAAGAATTATTCTTTTCTCACATCGTTACTTATTTTTCCTAAGAAATAAACATGAGAAGACATATATGGTAACTTACTTAAGATTATATTAATATATTTTATAATATTTTAAAATTTAAAATAGGCCAATTTTATTATATTATTTGAAAAAATTAAATAAAACTCAAAAATATAAATTACATTTTTCATTCTTTAATATTTTTAACTCCTATTATAATAGTCTTAAAATTACTATCATTTAACTAATGAACCTTCCCGAGACCTAACATGTGCAAAATACATGATCATAATAGTTAAAATACACAACACAACAAAACACCATAAGTTAGTGATACAAAAGAGTATACATAAATTAATAAACTATACAAAATATTCCACAACATATTCAAAGTCTAAAGGTCTACCTAAAACTTTACACATATCAAACTTTACATATCACAAAAAACATCTTCCGAAAGACTGTATGGATCTCAAATACCTGATGTATCAAAACAAGACCACAATCTTATCACGACCAACTAACTGAGTCTGTTTCACCTCAGCGTCATCCCCATGCTACTCATAGCCAACACCATATTACGGTAGTCTCATCTATCTATCTTTTCAAAGTAATTTACAGAATCTCCATCGACCTCTCACCACATATGATTTCAGTCTATATGACTTTGATCCACATTGAGGTCTGGATACCTTATATCATATCCCTAGATCTATACACACTAAACTACTATATGTCACATTTCATTCATACGATAAATTCTCTTCAATCAGAACCACACGGTCTCATGCCCTTTTCAATCCTCATCATGCCATAAATCATAATAAAACACATCATGCCTTGAATCTCAACATCTTTTTCTTGAAAGAGGCAAATAACAAGGGAATGTCTAAATTCAAGTCAACACTCAATATTCATTACAATTCAACAAACAGTTTAAAATCTATCCAACTATTCTACCATCTACACATTTTTGCAGTACAACAGGAAAATAACAAGGGAAATCAAATACAATTCTTATGAGACTTATCACAATTTGGTAATAAAACTCCAAATGTAGTTCGTATATTAATATTTTGTATCTGATTTAGATTACACTTATAGAAAATAAGTTACGTATTATTTAAAAAATAATATTAATTTAAAGCTAGACCTGAATATTTAAGTAGTGAAGAAACAAAATATAAAAAGTTTCTTTCTTAGGTAATATAGTGCATTATATGAAAATATAATGTTTGATTAATTATCCTGTTTCAGAACATGTAAGGGATTGAAATTTAGTCTCGATCTTAAATAAGGAAATAACATACGGCTTAAATCAATAAAAAAATTATATGAAAAACTGCATGTGAAAACAAATGATAAGAACCAAATTTATCACAGACATATAGAAAATACTCAAAATAGTACTCTGATTACAAAGATCAAATGCAAGTAAAGGATAAAACCTAATTATGAAAGAAAACATATAACTGATGGAAAACTTTTCTTCCCTTTCACAAGAGTAAACTCTACTTTCCTCACATTTATCACAACGTTATTTCATTTCAAAACAACACCACTTATTAAAGAAATATTGTAGCAAACAAAAAAAACCAAGCGCATCAGATTTCAACACTCACAGTGGACAATATCATATTAGAAATCCAAACTATTTTACCCCAAATCTAACCTTCAACCCAAAATTCATACAAATTAATTTACAAAACAACAGTCTCAAAACACAATTAGTCCAGCATTTAAAATCACAACAACCCATCTAGGGATTCCATTCTAGAATCACAACCAAGCACACAACTATACAGGGCTTTAAACTTTTATAATACATCAAGATTAGGAAACCTATCCCCTTCACAGTTTAATCTACCAAATTCATATGACTGACTAAAACTTTTCCATTAAACAACCATTCAACATATCAACTCAAGTTGTTCAATCATCACATATCCCATCATTATAGACTTAATAATGCAATTAAATAAGACCAAGACAGTACAACATCCACAGGATGGCAAAACTAGAAATTAGGTCACTTTCAAAAATCTAAGATTTCCTCCTACAATTTCAAAGAATTCTAACTTTAAGACTAACTTTCCTTACCTTAGGTGAGGTGGTTTTCCTAGTAGCTTGTTGTCTCCTTCATTGATTAAACTCCCAAATGCTTCCATGTGCTCTATGAGTGTCTAAACAATAAATCCAACATATTACCACGAAATTTCCCTTGCATAGAGCAAATCAAAGCCAAGAATATTCACATGCAATGCAAAGAAGGTTTCTAAGACGCCTTAAAACAACTACCAATCTTAACCCTTAGGATAAAATAGAGCACAAAAAATTTACTCAAACAGAGATTCCAATCGGTTGGATGTAATCTACTCTTCACAAGCTTAATTTGAAAAAGAATGAAGGATGAGGAAGATAAGTTAGAGAGAAGGTAGAAAGAGTGGAGAGAAAAGAGTTTTAAAGACATAGTAAATTTGAAATAATGAAGGTTGAAAGGTTTTATTTTTCTATTTATAATCCTTTTTCAAACTTTAACAAACACTTTCACCCTTTACCATAATCCTTTTTCAAACTTTAACAAACACTTCCACCCTTTACTAATGAGTAGGTTTCTAGCTCTCTCTTGAATTTTTTATATTTTATATTATATTTATAATACATTAGATAATTTTTATTAAATATAAAATAATAATATTAAATATTATATATTTTATAAATTATTTGTATTACGAGGATGATTATCTTTAAAGTAGATTATTTTAGTATTTGTTTCATTTAGTGATGTTAAATATCCTTAAACATAATTCTAAATATTGTAGGGGTAATTTTTAGTAAAAATATTTGAGTATATATGATTTTTTAATAATATTTTTATTTAATAATTTATTATTGAATTATTAAATATTAAATGATTGTATTTCCTATTAAATGATTTTATTAGAAAAATTATATTCATTTAAAATTAGAGATTATTTATTAACTATAACGAACCAAAAATACACCTATTTTACATCTATAACGGAATAAAATCTACCCATTAATTATTAAAAATTTCAAAACATCATGAAATATAAAACATCTAAACACATAGAATATTCACTTTATTCAAGTTTATCAATTGGAAATAAAAAGTCTTTACAAATACTCATAATTAAATTGAAAGTTATAAAATTTATTCTTCAGCACAAAATTAGTTCCTCCTTAAGCAAAACTTGAAGCTATTGTTTAACTTTCAACTGCATTGCTATCTGCTCTCGTGTAACGACACGATCATCGTAATATCAACAAAACCACAAACACAAACAGAAAGGGTAAGCTAATGTAAACAAAACCAACCAAAATATATATCATTCATAATCTCACCCTCACAATCCTTTATCTAAATATATTCAACTATTCAAACCATCATAGTCATTCTAAATCACACACATTCATCACACTCACTCATTCACAACACCTCATATTCTAGACAGACTCTTTCGAAAAATTATATGAAACTCTTGACCTCTGAGGCTAGCACCTCAACATGTTTCCTTGGTTACCGGGCCATAGACTAACCCTAAGAGTCTTTTTTACCTCCGGATTTTCCTGCCTATCCCTTTTTCTGGTACCGACACGCCAGGGTAACCCCTACATACATATATCAAAGAACTGATGGCTCAATCAACCCAGTGATAAGTGTAGTAGAAGTCTCCATCGACCTCTCACCACATGGTACTCATGTCTACATGACTAAAATACCATTAGAAGTATGGATACCCCATCTGATATCTCTAGATTTTCATATGTACACTAAAGCTAATCCAAATAGTACCCCGTGGTAACTATCTGGCCTACACACAAAAAGCACACAACCAATCCAAGAATTATACAACATATCAAACCAATCTCATGAACATCAATCAATGTCAATTTTATTTACATTGGCTCCCTGCCATCACAATTTTCTTGGCACCACTGCCATCAACACAATTCCTTGGCACATTTGCCATCAAAATTGTTATGACCTCAGTCACAATTCACAAAAAACAAAATTCATATAATTATCACAAATATCATCTCACAATCAAATTTCAATCCCAATACATCACCAAATCACACTTTACATAACTCAATAATTTAATTATAACCTTTTATCACATTTCAATCAGTATCTCCAGTTATAATTAAATGTTGTTGTAAAAGAAGAAAACTATGAACAAGAAAAGTGGTATGTGGTGTTGTTATACCAGAATGCATCTTAGACCTTCAAACAAAGGGATGTTAACAACTGGTTTCCAGCCTATATACCTTGTTTATATATACACAAAAAGCAACATTTCCAGATTTATCGTAATGCATATAAACTTAACAACAGTAAATGTTACTCTATCATAATGCATATATATATATATATATATCCTATTTTTAATATAAATTAGAATATGAATATTTATCCAAAAATAATAAACTTTCGCTCAAGTAAAAATACTTTTGAAAACGTTTCATTCATCCTCACAACATGACCTTTATTCAGTCAAAAATTCATAACTTAAGTTCTACATATTATTTTCATGTGAAATAAAATCCATTAGTTAGATAACATTCAGGGCTAAAACTTTTATGAAGGACACGTTTCCAAATTCAAAGTACAAATATGTCAAAAGGGGTTCACAAGTTAAAAACGAATATAATTCGAGACAGCTTGACCTTTAATTACTAAAAAAATCATAACTTGAGTTACACACGTCCGTTTTATATGAAATAAATGCCATTAGTTAGCTAACATCTATATCTACAACTTTCATGAAGAAAACTTTTTGAAATTCGAAACAAAATCAAGCCGAAATAGGGTCTCAATCTCAGGGCGAAACCCAAATCACTTTCAAATATAATAATTAAAATAATTTTCATAAATCTCACGTAATAACACAAAAACACATATAATTATCCAATCAATCATAATTAATTTTGTTTAATTAACTTCCCTTACCTTTAAAGGATTTCAAAAATAAATTCTATTCGGATAGAATTAATCTACTCTTCACGCTCTTTCCCCCGGTGTTCTCGGATTTTCAAAGAGATAAGAATTGAAGGAGAATTCTTAGAATTGAGATGGATTGGAGAGAAGGAAATTAGGGTTTTCTAAAAACAAGAGTGAAAAATGAGAGGATTAGGGTTAAATAAACTATTTATAATCTCTCCCCTTTCTAAGTAAGTCGGCTTAGGGTTTACTCAAAATTGGACTCTCACATTAACTTATTACTAATGAAACAAAGTTATGAACTAGAAGAAATTATTGAGAGACACCGATGAAGATTATTTTATTCTATTAATTTTTTTTCTTATATTTTATCATCTTAGTTAAGTGATATAATAGTTTTCTTCTCTTATTTTTATACAAAGTCTATTTATATATATATATATATATATATATATATAAAAAAGAGATATTCTTTTAACAAGTGAATTTCAATTATAAATTTATAATAATGCGAAGCTAATGATCTTATAATTGTAATATTGAATCTTTAAAGTTAGTTGAGATTAAAAATATATTTACTTTATTGAGAATATATAAACATATATTTTAAACTTGTTATTCAATTTAAAATTATATATTTTTATTAATTATTTATCTTTTGACTAGTTTCGTGGCTAGCCTTACAGCATTCCGGATGAAATATGTTAGTTATTACTCACATTTTTTAAATTTTTAAGACAATTTTTTATTTATATATATATATATATAAAATATATTTTTCTAGTTGAGTGACTTCAAATGGAGTTTATAATTCTCTAAAAATACTATTCTACATCCAATCTAATCTAATTTGTTGGTCAAACTTTTTATAATTTTTTAAAATTTTCAAAAGTAGCTTTTTTATAGTGAAGTATCCAAAAGATAATTTGGTCAAAATATTACTTTGACCATAATCTTCATTTTCTCTTATACTAGAAAATACTAATAAAATTTGAATTTTGTGTTGAATATATGCTCACGAACAAGGTTAGGTTAGATATATATAAAACTCCTGAAAAAAAAATTCATGTGATTAATAACAAAGAGCTCCTCTTTATCCCTTATAAGTGGAGATCAAACAACTTGGTTCATGCGGAAGGATTTTATGATATGTTCAAGTTTGAATAATTCTTTTATAATTATGTTATTAATACTATTTTTTCTTTGTCTAGTAAATATCATGGGTTGTTATTTCAACTACAAAAAGAAAAGAGTTAAGGTTGAGGCTTCCTAAGTTAACTTAGCAGGCAAGTTTAAAAAGTTGGGTGAGAGTTCAACAAAAAAAAAAAGTTGTAGTTTGATTGAATTAAAAGTTGCAACCTAGCATACTTTAACCAAGGTTCCTACAACAACTAAGCTAACCCATATTATCTATATCAAGACAAACCTAATGTTCCGTTTAAGAAAGACCTAACATGGAATTTGTCCCACTCTCTTTGTCAAGATGTTAAGCGCACCTTCACAAGCTCTTGCTCCTTCTCCATTTACTCCAAGGCTAATTGTAAGACTAGTTTGTGCTATTGAGAAGTAAAGAGGTTTCACTCAAACAATACAAAAGGGTTGAACTCGTTATGGCATGTCAATATGACTACTAATATAGTGAAGTCTTGTAGAGGGTTTTTAAATCTTTTTTATGTGGAACTTATGAAAGTTGTTAGGGATTTTGGTTTCCTCAACTCTGTGTGTACTATTGAAAATTAGTTTTGGTTAAAGGGCAAGATTTCAAAAAGAGTGAAAGAAAATAGCTAAATAATCAAAATACCATGTTCCATTCTTTATTGATTATTCATAAAAAAACTATCACTTTAATGAAACAAAAAAAAGAGAGAATGGAGTACTTTTTGTAGGGTTTTGTTGGTTTAGGTGATCACGAAGCCAAGATACATTTCTTCTTCCACACTGAGGACACAATTTTTGGGACGACTCAAACACACTTGGGGCATTTTGGATAGTGGTTGAAGACCTTTGTCGATTTTACTATCATATTTGTTGACATAAACTTTTATAACATCTTCAATAAGATCTTTGAAAACATTATCCATCAAACATTGATATCAAACATTGATATGTTGCTTCAATGTTCTTAAAACTAAAAGGTATGAACTTGTATCAAAATTTGAACCCTTATGTAATGAAGGATTTTTCTTTATCTGGAGATACATCCTAGTTTGTTTGTATACCAAATATGTATATAAGAAATTAAATATTTCATATATATATATAGATGCAATATCTACAAGTTGATTTTATGTTCATCAAACTGTATGATACTATTTTTAGCATATTTTGTTGAGATTAGTATAACTCGTGCACATCTACCATTTAATTTCTTTAACAAAACAGCACTAGTATGCCATGTGAAATAATCTATTTTACATATAAAAGACAACTTTTAGAATTTTATCCATTTCTTATTCAACTGCACATAATCTTTTTTTCGTTCATTTTACTTTTTCTTTTTGGCCATAAGTTTAGCTTTTGATAAATAGCTAATTTATGAAAGAGAAAATTAAGATTAATACCTAACATATATATACTCTCCATTCAAAGATATTTGTATTGTGCGAGAACACTTCCTCTAGTTGATTTTGAATAGAACAACTAGAAATTTGGCCAATGTGATTTGATTTGGTGATCTGATTTGAGTTAAAAATAAAATACTTGTTTATCAAAGGATGGTTAGTTATCCTCAAGCTTGTTACATGGATCAATGTCAATATTTCCTCTACTCAAATCTTGTCCTTGGTTGGGGACTATTTCACTATTGTTTTGTTGAAGATATTGAGTATATCATCTTCTAATAGATTAGCAAATACTACTAAAGACTAAAGAAATGTGTTCAGGTGATGTATCCTGTAAAGTGTAAGGCGATACTTTTAAGATTTGGGCATAACATTCCCTTACTTCTTTAATATATGTTTTTACAATAATAATTATTTCTTCATTAGCAGGGATGTTTATGTACATGAGTGGTGTGAAAATGATGTTCCTAAGTTATTTAACTTACTTCTACTAATGATCACATTGTACGAGGTGTTGGCTTCAACTAGGATGTCACTTACCATGACCCACTAATTTTCCTTCCTTGTGCTAAGGGTAAAGGAAGTGAGAAGATCTATGTATCCTCTTTAAGTGTTCCTTTTTATTGCAAATTCAAAAGGAGAATTTTTCTATGACTTGATGAAATCATGGGAAAGGTTGACCAATACTTCATTTAATTGATTGTAAAGAATAAACTTGACATTAATTAATTTTAATCATCTTAAAATTTATTTTCTTATCAAATTTTTGGCACTATTTTTACATTAACTCACTTTCATAACTTAATTTCATCTCAAATATTCATATGACAAACTTTATTTTATTACATTTATCAAATTGTTCCAATATTTTTGCAATTTAATTTTAGTCTACACTCATTTAAATTATTTCTTTACGTTTATTTATTATCTAAAATTTTATTTTTTATTTAAATTAAATCCCCATTTTTAGTATATATATATATATATATATATATATATATATATATATATATAAGATAATGATTTCACCTATATAGTTTTGTCCTTGTTAGCTATACTGTATTAATTAACTTGTTTTCTTTTATCATGATTTAAGTGATAATAAATCATGTTTATAAGTTATCCAATAGAAAATCCTAAAATTTTTTCAATAAGAAAGAATATGTGTACCCTAGACTCAAGTTATTCCTACAATTGTTGCAATATAAAGTGAGAAAATAATGTTAGATAGGTTAATTAAGAGGTACAAAAATATACTAAGACAATTGCTCTTGAATTTTGGAGAATTTATAAAATTAAATAAATGGTGAACTCTAGGTCATATCTTATGGATAATTACTAACCAATGGTCGAAACCTTTAGTAGGGTAAAACTAGTAGGACCTATAAGTCTAGAAGAACTTGAAAGACTTAGGATTGATATTGTTGTGAATTGTTTATGAGTGTTTAAAAATCTTTTCATCAATTTAGTATTTTCTCTATTATTAACTTATAATTGTTTAGAATATCCCTATATTTCATAATTTTGTGAAATATTATCATTTTTATTTAGAATTGCAATTTGTATTTGCACCTTTTTATATTTTATCATGGTTACCAAAAGAATCATGCTATAAAAAATATTTTTGAGTTCCAAACTTTTTCTCACATCTAAATACTTAGTATCCTTTATTGAATTTTGTTACATCAGAAATTTTGGTGATAACTGAATTAAATTTTTTGCATAAGATTTATCTTATATCTTATTTTATTAGGCTATTTGTTGATACATTGTTTTGGTTGTTTATTTTTTTATTTATTCATTACTTAAATAAATGAACCTTCTAGATAAAGTAATGAAGATGATTATTAAATTAGATGAACCAATAGAGCAAAAGTGAGTTAGAGTTCTTTTTCACTATTTTTTTTTTATCCTATTAACATTATTTTTGTCCAATCTTTTAGTTTTGAGTCTTAATTTGGTAAAGAAAGTTACTCTTGTCTCCAAGTACTATTTAACTTATGATGAATGTCAAATGATAGGGTTTAGGTTTAGAAAATGATGGATACCTTTCTATGACTTTTCTTGTATTAAGGATCTAAGGACTATTTTGTAATTTTTTATTAAATTTAAAGATTTCTTGAATCACACTATCATGTTTTGGTGTCTCACTAAAGGAGCATTAATATTTAGAGTCACACCTTAAAGTAGCATTGATTGGTTAGGCTAACTTATGAATCAATCATCATCAATCGAGTTTATGTAAATATATGTCTATGTATTTCTTTTCTCTTCATATTAATATTATTTTATTATTAATATTCAAAAACAAATATTTTGATTTAATTTGTTAACTTGATTTCTATCTTTGAAATATTAGAAAGATTTAGTATTGATGATTTTGTTTTATATATATATATATATATTAAGTTTAAAATATAAATATGTAATATAACTTATGAATAATTGAGTACTAAATTAAAAACTATATAATAAATTTAAAATTGCACATAAACTAAGAATAAATTTTACACTTTACTTTCATAAAAATTATACCCAACCTCTTCACATATATTATTTTAGGGATATTTATGATTTATTCAATTTTTTATCAAATTTTTATCTAAATCAAACATAAAAATTAAACCAATATTTATAATTTAGTTGAGATTGTTTATAAGATTTTTATTATTATAAAAATTTTAAATATTTTTAAAATATTATAAAATATTTATTTATAAAAAAATATTATATATTTTATAATAAAAAAAATTTAAGTATAGAAATATTTTATAATTTTTATATTTATAAATAAATTATATAATCTTATATTTAAATATTATAATATAAATTTATTATAATGATTTATAAGTATAAATATATTATAAATATTAATAAAAACATAAATATTGTGTGACTGTATTTTTATATTTTATTATTTTTTTAATAAGTTATGTTTGTTTTTATTAACATAAATAAAATATTTTTTTAAAATTTAAATAAGAAAAATAAAATTAATTAATGGATAAAAATTTGATTAAAAAAATAAAAAATTAAATAATTAATTAAAAAAGAATAAAAAAATTATAAATAAAAATAATAATAAAATATATTTTATATACAAAATAAAATAATTTTAAAATATATTAAAACGATAATGAAAAAAAAAGGTAATTATAAAAAAAATTCATTTATATATTATTATAAATAATATAATAAAAAATAATTTTAGGAAGAATCTTTATATATTTTTATAAATAATATAATAAAAAAAATTATGATATATATATATATATTAATTATTATTCAATTATAAAAATATAATTTTATATTTAAATTTAATATTTAGTTTGATTTTTATTTAAAATATAAAATCTGAATCAAATAATGTTGTATATCCAAAATATTTAAAACAAATTCTGTTTTAATTGATTTTCAATTTATTGAATCAATTTTTATTATTTTTTAATTAATTTTTAATTATTTTTTGAATTGGTTTGATTTTAATCATCCTTATATATTTTATCTTTAATACTATTTTTATATACAATATATATATATATATTAATAAATTAAAATAATCTTAAATTCTTCCAAAGAAAAAAATAGTAAAAAATTTTTTTAATAAAAAATAAAATTTTTTATTATTTTCATAAAAAAATTTGTTATTTTTTTTTTAAGACCCCGTAAGAGTTAGCTCAAGTGAGATATAGAGTTTAAGTGGTAAAGGGTGAATGTTATTTAATTAAGTTTTAAAAGAATTATAAATAAATAAATAAATTAAATATTTTGTTCTTCATTGTTTCAAAACTACCATCTCTCCAAAAGTTTTACTCTCTCTACACTCTCTGCTTTCTCTCTAACTTTTCTCCTTCATCTCTCATCTTTTCCAAGATTTGAGAGTACCTAGTTAAAGCTTGCAAGGAGTAGATCATTTCTAACCGATTGAAATTTTA
The DNA here is from genome assembly GCA_016859785.1 of Macrotyloma uniflorum. Taxonomy (NCBI): domain Eukaryota; kingdom Viridiplantae; phylum Streptophyta; class Magnoliopsida; order Fabales; family Fabaceae; genus Macrotyloma; species Macrotyloma uniflorum. The sequence goes on from BDMB01000038.1 coordinate 1,690,461, forward strand.
TTTTGGGTAAGTTTTTCATGCTCAAATCTCCCTAGGGCAGAACTGTGGGGTGCTTAAATGTGGGCCCTAATCCCCTTGCATTGCATGTGTCCTTTTCTCCATTAATGTTGTTCTATGTGAGCTTAGATTCTTAGAAATGTAGTTTGATTATGAATCAGGTACTTTGGCAATTAGTTAGAGCACTTGGAACTTTACCCTATGAGAAGGAGTAAAGGCACTTTTGGACTCCAAATCAAGTAAGGGAAGCTAGTTTTAATTTAAGCTCTACAAAAATTTGGGAAATTTGATTAGGAACTGATTTCATGACTGTTTTGGGGCTGATATCCCCTGATTTGATGACTGTTTTAGGACTGATATCCCCTTATTTGTGAAACTAGAAAAATTAGGAAATGTTTGATGAATTTACTCAATTTGAGTTGTGTTGTGTGAATTAGGTTTTGTTGTTTAAAGATGGTATGGATTATGTTGTGACTCTGGCTAGTTTGTTGTTGTGTTGATAAAGTGTATTGTGTTTCTAAATGATATAATTTTGGTTTGGTATGTGCTTTGATAAATTACTTGAATGCACTGTGGATATATTTTGAAGAAGTGAAATGCGACTGTGTTGATCTGGATAATAAAGGGAAAATCAGATTTTTGCTTTGATGTAATTGTGCTCTTGAATTAAATGACCTTTTGATTTGCTTGGTGGATGAGTAGAGAGTAGATGGATTATTTGAGGTTGTAATTGTATCATCTTTTTGCTTTACTGTGTGCTTAAATTGGGAATGACATAACATTCAATTTTTGTGTGGAACCTATTTTGAATTATTGAATCTAATATATTTTGAATTGGTGTGTAATCAAGTGAAATGAAGTTTATTTGGATTTTTAGGAAAATTTACCTTGAATCATTGAATCTAAATTTATGAAAACTTTTAAACCCCTAGCATTGCCTAAAAGGAAAATTGGGTCAAGGGATTTAAGGTTGGTTTTCTGCAGAATTTAGGTTTGCATAAAATTCATTGAGCAGATTGGGGGTTCGTTGAGTGAACTGATCTTGTCCCAAAATAGTGAATTTATTGTGTTTTGGATGCATGATATAGAAATGGGTTGTGAAATGGATTGATGATATTATTTTGGCATGAGACCTTGGTACTCCTGTTGAGAGGAGTTTGATTATACGAGTATGTTTTGGTAATGTAATATGTATGGATTTAGGGATATGTTATAGGGTATCCAGACCTTAATGACTTTCTAAGTCATGTAGACTAAGATTCTCCTATGGTGAAGGTTGATGAAGGTCTTACCAATTGTCTGTATGATAGTTGGTGAGGCTACCATGATGTGAATTGAGTGTGATGATGTTTTGTGGATGATCCTGGGGTAAAAAAGACTCAATGGTCGGTAGGTTAGGCCTGTGGTCCTGGAGTACACATCGGGTATTAGTCCTAGATATCCGAAATCTATAAAGTCTTTCAGAAGGTATTAGTCTTGATTGTGAATGTGTTTGAAATGTGTAAAACCTTGAGTATGCCATACATTTGTATGAAATTTTATTCTTATTATTAAATAGTTTTATAAATTTTTTATAATTTGTCTTATTTTCACTGACTTTCCTTTTTTGTTCTCTCTTGTATATTTGTGAACATGATATAATAGTGTTCTTTAGAGGTTAGCAGATAATAGGATAAATGATGAGTCTTCTATTGAAAATAAATAAATTAGACAGAAAGATAAATGTACAAAGTTTAATAGCATAACATTAAATATTTGTATTTTTTTTTAAATAAGTAAATATTAATGTATACTTGATCCATGAACCGAATCTATTAAAATAAGTAAGTATTTTGGGTATATTACAATTTTTTTTAATAAAAATAGTATTTATTAATTTTTAGATACTAATTAGTTTTATGTAAAAAAAATATATTTTCATATAATATATATTAATTAGGTAAAAGAAAGTTAAATAATAAAATTAATCAGAGTAAGAATTGTCTATTCTACTTATTTTTATAAAATTAAAAAATCATTTAATCACATACACATATATTTTATTAATTTTAAACATTTTTAATATAAAATCATGTCATTTTTTTATTTAATTAATAACATATTAATTATGGAAAAGAAATTAAAAGCTGATATGATGATAATGAGATTTACATACATCATTCTATCGTCATTTTATATATATATATATATATATATATATATAT
>BDMB01000038.1:1692988-1793350 GCA_016859785.1 Macrotyloma uniflorum
AAATTAATAAAAAAAAAAAAAATATATATATATAGATAAAGACTTCAAATTTTGATTTAAAATAAGTTTCTGAACAATTGACAGAAATATTACAAAGATGTTATAAAATGTAATATGAAAATATTAAATTTAAATTTATAAAAATAAGAAAAATATATATAAATTATTATAAATTCCATATAAATAAGAAGACGAAGAATTCTCATTAAGTCAAGCTTTAAATTAACTGAGATTCATCGTATAATGAAAGTTTTCAGACTAAAAAAATATCACAATCAAAATCTCGTATTTAATATATTTAATGAGTTTTGATAAAACCATTAAAAGGTGTTATTGAAATCCTAATTACTAATTAAGAAAAACCAATACTAACAAGTTAATACATATTAGAGAGAAAAATCTATACACTAAGAGCATTAAAATAAATTGAGACGCGTATAATAATAATAATTTTTTTCTATTTATCTTATCATTAACCTTTTTCTCTATTTATCTTATCATTAACGTATATAATAAATATAATAAATGTCAAGTGAAGTCAACAAAAGAAACCATCTCATCACATAAACGGAATCACTTTTACAATATATAATCATCTTCATAATCATGTATAATTGAATGATGCCTAATATAACCATATTACCAATAACTCTAAATATTAATTATTACTTCCGTTTCGTTCCAATTCACATTAAAGATTTTATAGAATCAACCGAAACTGCAATAAATTTTATTATTTTCATTAAATGGTTATTATAAAAATATTATATTGTTTTATTTTTTTTAGTAATAGTAGAATAAGCGCATATTATTTATATTTCATTAATAAAAATAAATAAAGAAAGAAAGAAAAGATTTTCGAAAACCTGGAACTGAAAGTGGATGATAATAAATAGAAAATATTAATAAATATTATTAATTAATATTCAAGTGTAAAAGATAAAATGATTAAATATTATTTTTTTTAAAGAAAAAGAAAAATTAGGGAGCTTGGGAGTGAAGTTGAGACTAAAAGCAGGGTCTCTCTCCTCTATAAATTCGGTAGCTCCGTTGCTCCTTCTCATCCCTCTCACTTTTCTCACTCTCAGTCTCTGTTTTCTCTGTTGATAACCACCGTTTCCGATGGAAGGAGGAATACCAGAGGCTGATGTCTCTGCCTTCAGAGAATGTCTCTCCCTCTCATGGAAGAATCCCTACATTCTCCGTCTCGCTTTCTCTGCAGGAATTGGCGGTCTTCTTTTCGGCTATGACACCGGTAATAAATCAAATCATTTCAAACGTTATTCCCCCTCTTTTTTACCACAATTTTAACACAACAACTTGTTTTTCCTCCTAAGATGCTGATCTAATATTTGGATTTTCTTTGAAACAAGTCTCAATGTTACTTTTGTATGAATATCGTTCAAATTTTGATATATTGTGTTTGTGTTCAGTTCAGTTACAAAAAATTTTGATATATTGTGTTTGTGTTCAGTTCTCTTACAAAATTTTTTTTGATGAACATCATCTATGTGTTATAATCCATCCGTTGAACGATTATGAGTGTCCGTTAGAGAGTATGGGGTGATGTATCATTTTGTTGTGAATTTGGATTGAGGTTGACAGTTGATCGGTGGGTGAATGTTTTGACAGGGGTTATATCTGGAGCTCTTCTGTATATTAGGGATGATTTCAAGGCTGTAGATAGGAAGACTTGGCTTCAGGTAATCAATGCATCATTCTTATCACATAAAAGACCTAAAAACAAAATAAAAATGAAAACTTTGTCTTTCATTCAATTCAATTAAACCTCTGATTCCCAGTTTTCATTTAATGGAATTTAATGTCCTCGTACATTGTTTATAGATAACAATACGCACAGTTGCACGCAAAACCAAAACCCCTGCTTTTCTACATTCATATAACTTTCTCAATTGTCAAACCAACTTTATCCTTCTTCTTGCGGAAAATTCGCATGTTTTCCAAGGATACTGTTATCCATTTACTTCTCGTCGGTTTGGAGAAACAAAAAAACGGTACAGAAATAAAAAAGAAAAAAAAAATGACAGTTTTGAAGTATGGAATCCCCCCTCACAATTTCTTCTACTCACAACAAAAAAAGAAAAACACATAACGTAATAAAAAACTTGTAATCGACTACGGTTCTATAATTAATTATGAATTTAATTTTTATTTTATTTTTTCAAATATTTTAATAAATTAATAAAATAATTTAAATCATAAAAATAAAATAAAATAATATTATTTTCAATAAAAAGAGTTTCATTTGACTTTTTTTTTCTTTTTTTTCTTTTACAACTCATTTCTTAAAATTTATTTATTTATTATCTTATTTATTATTTTATTTTTATCTTTTAATTATAAGTTTTATTTAGAATTTATTTCAAGGATTTGATGTATTACTAAAAAGCCTTCTTCTGATTTTATCGTCCGTTCAGTTTGTCTTCTTCTGCATTTTTGCTCGATCTTCACGAGAAACGCGAAAACTTTTAGTGGGTAATTAATCATGACATGTGACTCTCTCACCTTTTTTTTTTTTTTTTTTAACTTAATATTAATTTTGAGACTCGGTTTTCAAACAGTTATTGACTTACCAATATATAAAAAAATACGAGTTCATTTAATGTATGATTTGACTTTCAACAGAATTAATATCTCTTCAAATAATTTTAAAACATTCCTCAGAGAGAAAATGTTGTAATTTGATATGTTTCAATATAAATGATTTATTCAAATAATTTTCTGTTTTCTGTTTTTCTCTTCTTAAGATTTGAAAACCGTGACATATTTTTCCCGAGAAAAGTGCAAAGGTTTATTTTTTCCAAACCTTGACATATTCTCGAACTGCATCAGGATATCAATCAGTAAATTAAAGTTATCTTCTCAATCTCCACCATCACCAAAATAGCATACTAAAAAATTCAGTTTTAGTTTGGAAAGAATAAATGCCCAATTAATGATTTAGATCTCATGCTTTTTATTTACAGAAAGAAATTATTTTTTGTTATATTTGAAAAAAAGTGTTTTCTTTTCTGGCTTAAAGAAGATTTAACCTATATTTTGGTTGTAAAAAATGTGAAAAAAAAAATATTCAAAAATTGTTTTTTTATCTTTTTATACAAATAAAAAATAAAATATGTAAATTTTTCTTATCAAATAAGAAAAATATTTTTTCATTTCCTATTTTCCACTTTCCCTAGTAAATATATTAAAAAAAATTCTTTGAGTTTGTAATAATTTTTCTTTTAACTTTTAACTCCTATTTTTTTATATAGAAACTTGTAGCTTACCCTCTCAAACCTTTTTAAAAAGTAAATATTTTTAATTCAAATTAGTGAATTAAATTAAATTAACTATTTTTTTAATTAACAGAAAATTTAATATTACTCAATTTGATAAATCATAGTACGTGAGATAAATTCTTAAACGGTTAAAATTAGTTTTTGTCAAAGGTTTCTATAGTTAATCATCATGGGTATTACACAACATTTTCCCTCGATTTTCTGGGTTTGAAGCACAAGTTCTTGAAATTATCATGGGTTAACGAACTAGCTAGTTGTAGAAATTTGTGAAACTGTGTACAGGGTCTTCTTTCAATGTACAGATTTGAATTAAAAGCATTTATCTTGATGTTGTGCAAGTTATGGTGGAATCATGTTCAAACAGTATCTTTATACTTGTGTAAATTACAGGAAGCTATAGTAAGTACAGCAATTGCTGGCGCAATTATAGGTGCTGCAGTTGGTGGATGGATGAACGATCGCTTTGGAAGAAGAATATCAATCATTTCAGCTGATACCCTCTTTTTGGTTGGGTCAGTTATTATGGCGGCTGCTACTAACCCTGCTATTCTCATCGTGGGTCGAGTTTTTGTTGGCCTTGGCGTTGGAATGGCTTCAATGGCATCTCCTCTGTACATTTCTGAGGCTTCCCCTACCAGGGTTCGCGGCGCCCTTGTAGCTCTCAACAGTTTCCTCATCACTGGTGGACAATTTCTTTCCTACCTCATCAACTTGGCTTTCACTAAGGTCATCTTCTCTTTCACTTACTACTTGTTTTAATGCCACATTACATATAAGATTACCATGCTATAAAAAATTTTGTAGCATTGCAAATACAATATAAAACTATGAAGTTTATTATTGATATGATATGATATGATATGACTTTTAAAATAATTACCATAAAAATATAAATCTGTTTTACAGGGTGAATAAAAAACTTATTTTCTCATATTATAAACGGAATTGTATTATAATCCATACATTGTGTGTGGTTGAATTTCTTTATGACATTGTTTTCTTGAAAACGTGATCATGAGTTTTGTTAAATTTTTTTCAGGCGCCCGGTACATGGAGGTGGATGCTTGGAGTGGCTGCTGCACCTGCTATAATACAAGTGGTGTTAATGTTTACACTCCCAGAATCACCTCGTTGGCTTTTCCGAAAGGTTGGTTTAATCATCATTCATATATTTTTTTGAAGTCTACTCTTTTTTTTTGTGTGTGAGAATTGTATCCTTTTATGGGTTGATAATATGTCCTTTTATTATTATGTAACCTACAGGGAAGGGAAGAGGAAGCAAAAGCTATATTGAGGAAAATTTATCCACCTAGTGAAGTTGAAGCTGAAATCCAAGCTTTGCGGGATTCAGTTGCTTTGGAACTTAAGGAAGACTCTTCAGAAAGTATTAGCATAATCAATATGTTGAAAACTAAAACTGTGAGGAGAGGTTTGATTGCAGGAATGGGACTTCAAATCTTCCAGCAATTTACGGGTATCAACACTGTCATGTACTACAGTCCCACAATTGTTCAGTTGGCTGGTTTTGCATCCAACCAAACGGCACTTCTTCTGTCCCTGATCACTTCAGGGCTGAATGCATTTGGTTCAATCTTGAGCATATACTTCATTGACAAGACTGGGAGAAAGAAACTTGCTTTGTTAAGTTTGTGTGGCTGTGTTTTATCCTTGGTCCTTTTAACTGCCACTTTCCACCAGACTCAAACTCATTCTCCAATGATCAGTGCTATTGAGACCTCTTATTTCAACAACACCTGTCCTAGTTTCAGCAAATCTGTGGATCCTAATGAATGGGACTGCATGAAGTGTCTAAAGGCTGAGTGTGGTTTTTGTGCATCCGGTTCAAACAGAGTAAGTCATATGTTATAACCAAATTGTAGTTTATAAATCATATGTTATAGGCAGTATATATCTCATACTGATTTTGAGTAAGGCTTAAACCTATTTTCAGTTCACTGTCTCGCCATACTATTATTTTTCAACTATTTTCTCCATATATGCTTGTTCTTACACTACTGTCTATTGTACATGCATGCAGCTCTTACCTGGGGCCTGTTTGAGTTCTAATGACGTCACAAAGGCTATGTGTGGCAACGAGCATAGAGCATGGTACACAAAAGGGTGTCCTAGTAAAATCGGTTGGCTTGCAATAGTGGGACTTGCACTGTATATCATATTCTTCTCACCAGGGATGGGAACTGTTCCATGGGTTGTCAATTCAGAAATCTATCCTCTGAGATACCGTGGAATATGTGGAGGAATTGCTTCTACAACATGTTGGGTTTCCAATCTCATTGTTTCCCAGACCTTTTTGTCTTTGACAGTGGCTATTGGGACAGCATGGACATTCATGTTATTTGGATTCGTTGCCTTCATTGGAATTTTCTTCGTTCTCATTTTCGTGCCAGAAACCAAAGGAGTTCCAATGGAAGAAATTGAGCAGATGCTGGAGGAAAGAGCTGTGCACCTTAAGTTTTGGGAGAAGAGAAGTGTTCCCCAGAAGGGGTGATGAAGTTTGAATTAAAATGTTTAAAGAATAAAGTATTATTTCACATCGCTTGACTGATCCCTGTGATGTGAGATAATCATGTTTCTTTTTAAGTTAAGTAGTGAAAAATTATATGTATAGATATTTTCTAGTTTTTGTTAGTGAGGTTTATTTAGTTGGTGTTTGACTAGTGTGTTTGATGGAAATATTTATGAAATCCAGCTTTTTTAACTCAGACATTTTTCCTATAACCATAACGACAAATGTTCGAGTTTTAAAGAGGCACGGTCTTAATTGTTTGTAAATTGAACTCCGTCCTTAACTTTTATTAAGAGGTACGTGTTCGGTCTTTACTAGCATATGTCTGAAGGTGTGTAACAGAGACATAATCTTGATTGATTTTGATTTCAAACTGAAATCCTATTTTAATTTTTATTAAGAGGTACATATTCAATCATTACCAACATGGGTCCAAAGGGACAAGAGGCCTTGATTTCAAACTGAAGTCCTACATTAACTTTTATTCAGAGGCACATGTTCAGGCTTTACTATCATGTCTCGGAAAGTGTAAGAGACGTGGTCTTATCTTTTTCAAACTGAACTCCTACCTTAACTTTTATTAAGAGACATGTTTTCGTTCTTTACAAGAATAGCGTTGCATGTGTAACAAGTGTGGTCTTTACCAGCATAGGTATGAATTGATCGTTTTTACACTGAAGTCCTACCTTAACCACTATTAAGAGAAACCAAACAACACGTAGTAATCATGTTTTTTTAGAACGATCTGACATTTGTCTTTAAACCAACATGTGATAGGCCGAAAATACAGAGTGCTGGGCTTTTGAAAAGAGGGACAATGAGGTACTTGAAGGGTAGAGAGGCCTATTCAAACTAAGGAGGGCTTTGATACACAATACAAAATAATAGGGCGTAGATCCAATGACACCTATTCAGATTGAACTTTTGCTGGCCATAAGAATTGAGAAGGTGCATGAGATGGTTTAAGTTCCCAATGGCAGCCCTCCAAAACAACAAAAACATTAATAGCATGTTTTGAAGGGATGAAAACAAATATATATTTTTTTGTATTTCGCTTGTGCATTAATTGCATGATAATTAGGTAAATTTCACTTGACTACTAATTTGTTTCACACTATTGAACATTCATTTAGAGTCTTATTGTTTTCCTATTTCCAAACTTTTTAAATAATCTATAAGGTTTTTTTAGTCAAATTTTTTATTTTATCTTATTTCATTTTAAGATTTTCTACTTTATGATTTCATCAACGTTTATGATTTCATCAACGTTAATGATAATAAAAAAAAACTTTAAATTCTTTCTAAATTTTTATAATAAAGAGTATAATTTGAAAAAAAAAGATTGATTTTAGAAAAGGTTGAATAGAATTATCATATATTTTTTTTTTGAGTAAATACTATAAGTAAGTATTGTAAAATATAAGTAATAATGGAAGAGAAGAAGTAAGGTTATGAGAATTCGAGTTATACTACTTCATTCTAAATTTTTGGGTTATGTTCAGTTCTCATTTAAGAAACTCTTAAAGGAGTTTAAAAAATGAGTACACAATGTTACTCTTGACTACAACGAGTATATTATGTCACTACTATGACAAGTATACTAAGTCAATCCTGACTATGACAAATACATTAAGTCACTCCTTATTATCCTATTCTAATCTCCCCCTAAGACTAAGAATTACGAATGTTTTTAAATGACATTCTTGACTACAAAGAAAATAATGTTTAAAAAAAGACTAGGAAATCTCATAGAGAGGGTATACAATAAAATATTCCTTACTAAGATTCTAACTTCACTCTAAAAAAATATAATCATGAATTTCTCTCTAAACTTTCTAACCGTGTATGATTGTAATTGTTGTAATTGTTGTGTTATTGTTTGTTCCTTCTACCTTTGTTATCCTATACTTTTATAAGACTTTTAAAAATATGACCGTTATAAAAAATCTTTAACTTTAATATTCTTCCGATATTCTAATCATAATCTTCTAATATTTTGATGGTCGGATTATTATGATATTTTCTCATTTTTCTCTCAATAATTATTCTTTTAGAATTCTTGATCTGATCATACCTATTAAAAGGAAATATTTATAAATATAAAATATATATTCTTAATAATAAACACAATATTTTTTTCTATTTACGAGATGGTATATTTGATTATTTTGAATAAGAGAGATTTAATTTTAATTTAATTTTCATATAATCGATTATATAATTTATATCATACTACGAGATAATATATTAATTATATTGGATAATCAATTGCTTATATATTTATATTATATTTTGAAATTTGTTTAATTCTATAATTTTTAATTTAAATCTTTGTATAATATTTCATATAATTTTATTATATATTCCTTCAAATAATACCACATTGATGTTTGATTTGTATAAGAGAAACTGTTTATAAATCTCATAAAAATATTTAAGAATAAGGTTTATAAAAAAAATATGTAAACAAATTCAATATTTGATTTCCTTATTAAACCAACTAACCGTTATATATTTTCTTGTTCTTTTATATATATATATATATATATATATATTAGCGTGTTATTACAAATTATAAGATAATTGTTTTATAAATATTTTTCTATTAATCTTTAATTTATTCAAAATTTATTTTTATTTGTTATTATCAAAGCACATTATGTGAGTGTTGTCCAATAAACCATCCAGATTTTAACACAATTTAGGTCAAATTCAAGGACATGTATCAATTTTGTATTCAATCTTCAATGTTTTTCTAATACAAATTAATTTGGGGTTTATAAGGCATGAAATCTAAAATACATTGAATTATTGAAGGTAAAATACATAAAAGTTAAAGCACATATGAATTATACAAACAAGATTCACATAGAATTTGTAAATAAACATAATTAAAACATTAATCTACAAATTTTAGATGCATAGTAAAAAATAAATATTATTGTAATAAAATAACACCGATTTGAAATTGAATAATTAGAAATGAAATTGAATAATCATCCCATCTAAATCAGAATGAAAAATATCAAATTAAATCTCAATCAAAATTAAATCTGAATTTTTAAACCTCATCAACACAAATCAAAATAAGAAAAATACAATAATGTGAATTAGAGAAAGAAAGAATAAATTTAGAACACATTTAAATTGATTCATGTGAAACTCAATTCCGTAATTCATATGATTTTTAATTTATAGATTGAATAAAAATATTAGCCTTTTATGGAACTAATAGTCTCAAACAAATACTTATATATCCTTGAAAACAAATAAACCTAATTATAAATAAAAATTAGTTTGCAGGTCAAAAATATAATCCTAAATACAAATTTCTAGAATTTATACTTAAAAATCCTAAAAAATAACTCTAAACTCCCAATTTCACGTTTTATGCAAATTGAAACCTAAAAATAATGAATCCAATAAAATAAAAATTATTTTAAAAAAATAACTATAAAAAAAATTATGACTAAATAATAGATAAACATTATTCTAAAAAAATATAATAAATTAAACCAGACTCAAATTATTACTTAAAAATAATGAGATAAGAAAATATAAATTATAAAATATATAAAATAATAAAAAAATAAAATAAAATATAAATATAATTATAAAATATATGTTACCAATCTTAATTTTTTAATGAAAAATAAAATATATTTAATATATATATATATTACAATAAAGAAAGTTAGAATATAAAATAATACGATATATATGAATAAATTTAATTTTTTAAAATATAATTGTGACTTTAATTATGACTTATCAGTAACGTTATTTTAACAAAAAAAAAATTCTCATAATAAAAAAATCAACTTGATTAATTTAAATATTTTACCTTAAAAAGATAAAAAAATCTAATTATAAGTTAAAAATTCACAATTTTAAAAACAAGAAATAAATTATTAAGTATTTATCGTCCATAAATCAACATAATGAATTATTTTTTATATTATATTAAAACTAAAATCTTCATTCACTTATAAAAAAAATTACGATTGTAATATAATTTCTAATTCATCTTCAATTTACTTTATATTCAACATTAACCTTTGCAAAACTTACTTCATCTTATAAACCTAATCATAGAAATTTCAATGTCATCCTTTATGCTTGATTTCTGTTTGACCCAAATTTCTGATATATGATCGAATCCAATTTATTATATATTCACTTATTTGAATCAATTTTTTTTAGTCTATTTTTTTTTTAAATTCCTCAATCCACATTTTTATCCTTTCCAGATTTTAGAAATTAAAAAATTCAAAATTCCATTTCTCTCGATTCCCACTATTCTCCCCTCTCCACTGCTATTCTTCTTCCTTTTTCCCTTTTCCTCTTACAAAGTGTCTCCATAACAATTAAGAATCTCGCCATTTTCGATTATTAATCTTGTGCATTACGATTCCATAAAAGCCGTGTCCTGATTTTTGTTCATATTTTCTATGGAATTTTTTGTTGGCATTGTCAAAATTTTAGGGCCTAGTAACCTATTATTTTACCCTTTTCGCTATACTGATGATATATACTTGTTTTGTTATTCAAAGATGGATTTTTTTACCTTCATTCAACCAATTAGTTGGATTACAAAGTATGATTTTTTTTATTGATAAACTACTTTTTCAAAACATATATTTTTTCTTGTTGGATTGCTTATGAATCATGCTAACTAATAAAACAACATCTTAATCGTTTCAAAATTTACTTCATTTACAATTTAGTTATGACTAAAATTAAATTGAGTGCTTGAAAATTTTTTAACTCCTTCTACTATGTGGGTTATTTTCCCTTATTGTAATTTGTTGCGTAACTTTCATTTCTCTCTTTTTTTTTATTTTTTTATTTTTTTTCTCCCATCACAAAAAAAAAATTAATCATAAAATTGTATAAATAATTTAAATCAAACACTAAATTTCAAATTAGAGTCCTCTCTACTAAAATGAAACTATTATTATTATTATATCGACGAAGAGAAAAAAATAGTTTTAGTGAGATGAGTGTGAAAGCCCGATTTTAGGTAAATCTTAAGCATACTTAGACAGAAGAGAGATTATAAATAGTTTACTTAACCTTAATTTTCTCATTTTTTACTCTTGTGTGTTTAGAAAACCCTGATTTCCTTCTCTCAAATTTCTCTCAATTCTTTTTAAGAATTTTCCTTCAATTCTTGTCTATTTGAAAATCCGAGAACACCCAAAGAAAGAGCGTGAAGAATAGATTAATTCTATTATAATAGAATTTCGTTTTGAGATCCCTTAAAAGTAAGGGAAGTTAATTAAATAAAATTATTCATGATTTATTGGATTATTATATGTATTGATGTGTTACTATATGAGATTGATGAAAATTATATTGATTATTATACGTGAAGCTGTAAATTGGGTTTCACTTTGAGATTGTGATCCTATTTTGGCTTGGTTTTATTTTGAATTTCGAAAAGTTTTCTTCATGAAAGTTGTACGTCTAGATGTTATCTAAACCTTGGCTTTTATTTCACATAAAAAGGATATGTATAACTCAAGATACGATTTTTTTCGTAATTAAAGGTTAAGTTATTAAGAATTTTATTCGCTTTGAAATTACGAACCCCTTTTGGGATGTTTTAGTTACGAATTTGGGAAAGTTTCCTTCATAAAATCTTATCCCTAGATGTTAACTAATTAATGGTTTTTATTTCACATAAAAATAATGTGTAAAACATAAGGTATGAATTTTTGAGTGATTAAAGGTCATGCTGCGAGGATGAACGAAATATTTTTGAAAGTATTTTATCTTGAAAGAAAGCTTATTCTTTTTGAATAATCATTCATGTTCTAAATTGCATTAAAAGAGTATATATATGTGAAATGTGATAAAATGTTATAAGATATTTGTTGTATAATTAAACTATTGACTTATGTGATGTGCGATTTGGTGATGTATTGTGATTGATTGTAAAATGAGATTGGTGATAATGATGTGAATTTTGTTTTGTGAATTGTGATTAAGGTCACAAGGAATTGTGATGGCAAAGGTGCCAAGAAATTGTGTTGATGGCAGTGGTGCCAAGGAAATTGTGATGGTAGGGAGCAAATATAAATAAATATGGCATTGATTGATGTTAATGAGATTGGCTTGATATGTTGTATAATTCTTGAATTGGTAGTGTGCGTTTTGTTTGTAAGTCAGATAGTTACCACAGAGTACTATTTGATATAGCTTTAGTGTACATATGGAAATCTAGAGATATTAGATGGGGTATCCAGACTTCTAATGGTATTCTAGTAATGTAGACAAGAGTACCATGTGGTGAGAGGTCGATGGAGACTTCTATTGCACTTATCATTGAGTGGATTGAGCCATCAGTTATTTGATATGTGTATGTAGGGATTACCCTAACGTGTCGGTACCAAAAAGAGGGAATAGGCAGGAAAATTTGGAGGTGAAAAAGACTCTTAAGATTCGTCTATGGCCCGATAACCAAGGAAACATGTTCAGGTGTTAGCCTCAAAGGTAAAGAATTTCATATAATTTTCCGGAAGAGTTTGTCTAGAATATTAGATATATGTGAAATGAATTTATGAATTATATATATTTTGATTGGTTTTGTTTACATTAGCTTATCCTTGCTATTTGTGTTTGTGGTTTTGTTGATACTACGATGATCGTGTCTTGACACAGGAGTAGATAGCGATGCAAGTGAAAGCTAAACAGTAGCTTCAAATTTTGCTTAAAGGAGAACTAATTCGGTGCTGATGAATAATTTTATGAAGCTTTTGTAAAGACTTTATTTTGAAGTGATAAACCTTAGTTAGATAAAGTGAATATTCTATGTATTTGGACGTTTACCTTTTATGATATTTTGAAATTATTAATAATGTATGAGTAGACTATTATTTCGTTATAGACTCAAAATAGACATTTTTTTTGTTTGTTACAATGGGTAACTTGTATTAGTGAAGGATGATGAGCTTGGGTAAGTTTTGAAAGGGTTATAAAGGAAGGCTCAAGACCCTTCACTCTTCATTTTCTCCCAAGAGTTCCCTCTCTCACTAGAACTCTTTTTCTCTAAGTCTCTCATCTTCTCTCTATGATTTCTCACCCTTTTCCTCATTTTCTTTCTACAATTTCTCACCCTTTTCCTCATCTTCTTCTAGATTCAAGCCCATCATTGGAAAACTCTTAAGAAGAAGAACCATCCCTACCGATTGAAATTCATTTTGGGTAAGTCTTTGGTCAAAGTTTCCTCTTTTTTGTTAGGGTTTGGGATTGGGTGTAGGGTTTCTCTTTTCCCTAACATTTGAGCCGTTTATTATGAGGGCCCGGTTTTAGGTAAATCCTAAGCCTACTTGCTTAGGAAGGGGAGTGATTATAAATAGTCTATTTAACCCTAATCCTCTCATTTTTCATTCTTGGGTTTATAAACCTAATTTTCCTTCTCTCAAATTTCTCTAATTCTTTTCAAGAATTCTCCTTCAATTCTTATCTCTTTGAAAATCTGAGAATACCAGGGGAAAGAGCGTGAAGAGTAGATTAATTCTATCCGAATAAAATTTTATTTTAAGATCCTTTAAAGGTAAGGGAAGTTAATTAAACAAAATTATTCATGATTTATTTGATGATTATGTGTGTTGATGTGTTATTATGTGAGATTTATGAGAATTATATTAATTATTATATATGAAAGTGTGAATTGGGTATCACTTTGAGATTGCGATCCTATTTTGACTTATTTTTATTTCTAATTTCAAAGAGTGATATTCATGAAAGTTGTAGTCCTAGATGTTATCTAACTAATGGCTTTTGTTTCACGTAAAAAGGATATGTATAACTCAAGATACAATTTTTTTCGTAACTAAAGGTCAAGCTGTCAGAAAATTTATTCACTTTGAAATTACGAACCCCTTTTGGGATGTTTTGGTTACGAATTTGGGAAAGTTTCCTTCATAAAATTTTTAGCCCTAGATGTTAAATAAATAATTATTTTTATTTCACATAAAAATAATGTGTAAAACTTAAGATATGAATTTTTGAGTGATTAAAGGTCGTGTTGCGAGGATGAGCGAAATGTTTTCGAAAGTATTTTTGCTTGAGCAAAAGTTTATTATTTTTGGATAAATATTCATGTTCTAATTTGTATTAAAAGAGTATATATATGTGAAATATGATAAAATGTTATAAGATATTTGTTATATAATTAAACTATTGAGTTATGTGCGATTTGATGATGCATTGTGATTGAAATTGAATTGTGAAATGATTGGTGATGTGATGTTGTGAATTATGTTTGTGATTTGTGACTTAGGTCACAAGAAATTGTGATGGCAAAGGTGCCAAGAAATTGTGTTGATGGCAGTGGTGCCGACGAAATTATGATGGCAGGGAGCCAATGTGAATAAAAATGACATTGATTGATGTTAATGAGATTGGTTTGATATGTTGTATAATTTTTGGATTAGTTGTGTGCTTTTTGTGTGTAAGCCAAATAGTTACCACGGGGTACTATTTAATATAACTTTAGTGTACATATGGAAATCTAGAGATATCAAATGGGGTACCCAGACTTCTAATGGTATTCTAGTCAACGCTACAAAGCTCCTAAAATCACAAAATCTGTCACAGAAGAAAGTAGACTCGATGGGCTTTAATTTGGATTTTGAATGACATAATTTGGACCAGAAATGGATTTTTGGTAAGCTAAACAAGAAGGCTCGACAGTAGCTGCAGTCAACTAGAACGCGCTAAAAACATCCCTCAGTAATTGAAGCCCACTGGACTCGCCCAGGCCCCTAAAATCGCGAAACATGTCTCATTTGAAAATAGAATCGTATATCTTCATTTGGAAACTCGAATCGATCAAATTGGTGAAGAACGAGCAAGATACATATACTTTAAATTAACCATGTGCAGCTGAAACACGTGAAAAACGTGAGCTGAAGAAACACGGGCCAGTTCATACGAAGGCCCACCCATTAAGCAGAGATTATGTAGATTATAAATAGCTGTAGTCTCATTGTAATCAAGTAGAGAGGTTTAGCAAAAGAGATTAAGCACAGTTTGCACAGTTTTCCAGTTACAGTTTTCAGATTTCGGTTAGAAATGAAATCAGAGTTCTTAACTTCCTTCATGTTATAATAGCTTTTAGCTTCTGCGTTTTTCAACATAGTTCAAGTAAGTTCTTTGTAGTTTCATTGCTTCATCTCTCTCACTTCGCACTCACTGTTTCATCCATCACATTCAACTCTTGTTCTTTCGCTTTTCTTGGTTCATTTCACATCTCTACGCCACGGTTTAATTCTCTTTTCATAAGTTCGTTAGTTTCTTTCCCTGCAGTAATGAGTTCTTTAATTTCTTAGTTTCTCAATTTTGTTAATCTTGAATCTTTGAAAGTTTCTGAAGAGTTGATCCGCAAGAGAACAATTTCTTGGTATCTTGCAAGATTGAAGAGCAATTGAATGTCTTTCAATGGTGTAAAAGGCAGCTCTGAGATTTAGTAAGGTCCAGCACAGTTCCACGTGGTTCTCCTCCTTGAGAAATCTTCACTGAGATGTTGTTTCGTATGTTCATTTAGTTCTGTAATTCCAGTTCTTTTAATTGGTAGATCGTTTCGGTTCTGTGAACATTTCCATTCAATAGCTTAGGTACACGTTTTTGCTTTATGATTGATTGATTACACGTATCTTTGCTCCAGTTCCTGTGCAGTTCAATTTTCGTTTTCATATAGTTTAGTTGTAGATTCAGATTCATTGCATAATTTGAATTTCCATTCTGCAGTAGTTGATATTAGGTTCTATATTCATTTTAATTCCCTTCAGAATTCAATAAATCGTTTGATCGTTAATCTAGGCTTTGCATTGCATTGAATTACAGTATTGATTTAGCTCTTACTCATACATTTTCACTATTCATCTATTCTGCATTTGCATTATGCATTCACTATTCATAGCATAGATTTTGCGTTAGATCTGCAATTGTTCAATTCTTTAGCTTAATTCTGCTATTCTGTTCTGTAATTAGTTACTTCACATGCATCTTAATTTCAGTTCCCATTCAACTACAGTTCAGTTCAATCTTGATTCTGCGTATTCCCTTTTGCATTCATAATTGCATCTGTGTTCTAGCTTATCATATTGCATAATCGAAAATCATAGAAATTCAATTTAAGATTCTGCATTACTTCAAGATTTCTGCATTTTTGTACTGTTCAGTTTGTCTTGTTGATTCAGTTTACTCAAATCCATCTTCATTAGCATCACATTAGAATTTGCATCAGCATTCCAGTCTGCATATGCATTGAAAAATTTAGAATTACTCCATTAAATAATCACATCAGCATAATTCATTGAATTCAACATCTTGCATCGTGTCACAGTTCAATCCTCTTCACATTGCCATTTAATTCCAGTTTTAGCTTCCTGCATCTAGAGTCATTGTATTAAATCAATGATAGTTTAATAAGTCTGTTCAGCATCATATATTAGTTAGCCTTGCATTTTTTACATCTCAGATTTGCACTTATATTCTAGGTCAAAACCCCCCATAAAAGATCATATAATTTCCAACCTCCATCCATTCATAAACCACTAAATCTTCTGCTGCTTCAGCATCATAAAATCTTCATTACATCTGCATTACTCACATCATACAGTTGCATAAAATCATAACAAAAACATTAGCATAAAATCATACCATTTCCATCCCCTATAGTTGCATTTTTATTCATAAAAAAAAAAAAAAAGAATCAACTACACCATCCTAACTTGCTCCATGGATTGACACTCAAGGTCTCCTCTCTACTACATTAAAAGGGGGATTTGAAATTGTTTGAGAAAACCAAATGTGACAAAAAGGTTTAATCATTGGCCATTTCGGCCGAGTCCTCCAACAGGTGTAGCCCAAGTGCGAGAGACTGGGAATGAAGCTCCAGCCAGCTAGCTCACCTCTCGACCACACTTGTTTGCTGCAGGTATTCCTGATATTCATCAGAAATGGTGAAATTTAGACCCTGACTCATCTTCATCTGGTCGCTTAGAAGATGAGAAGAGTGAGCCGGGAGGACTTTGCCATGCTCGGCCTCTACTCGAGTTCTCTTTGAGGGCCGAGACCTTTTCGGAGTCAAAGTAGTCCCTTTTCCTTTGGACTGTTGGGGAGGAGGAGAAGGTGCGTCAAGCACCACTACTGGATTGGGATCCACCTCTTGAGTCCTCTCTGAATTGCCGGCAACCGCCCGTTCGCGCATAGCTCTGAAGAGACTCTTAGGGATCCCGAAGGTATTGGCGAGGATTCTTGCAAAACAAGTAACATTCAGCCCCAGTTAACATAGCGAAAAATGGCAAACAAAAATAGGAAATAAATAATACCGAGAACATTTATAGCTGTAAAGCCTCTGAGTAGGGCTCGACAGGGTATTCGCCGAGGTAACTCGCTCAAAACCGACAAGAAGTGTTGTTCGGAGGCCGACAAGAGATTCACCGGTATATTCTTATATTTTACTAGGTCTCTAGTCCAATATAGAGGGAACTTTGGCCGATTTCCCTCGAAGAATAGTGGCCTTCCGGCTTCATGAGTAAGTATTGTGAAGAAGCTGCCCTTGAATTTTTATAACTGCAGTATAAGGCTTGAACAGAGTGTTGGTAGGGTGATTGATCAAGGAGAGCCAGCTCACAAATTCTCTACCCCGAGTACATAAATGATAGAGAAATAGTTGAGGAGTAGGAGTGATCTTGAAAGCCCCACACAACACTTGGAATGCTTGCATCATGGCCCAACTATTCGGATGTAGTTGGGTAGGGGCTACATGAAGACTCTCCAGTATGCTTGCGACGAAGTCATTAAAAGGGACTTTCACCCTTAAGTCGGTGAAGAAATAAGAATATACGAAGAAGTAGTCCTTGTCTGCTCCTTCCCGGCCATGGCAGACATGGTGCTCAGGGCCGCAATATCCGGCGGTGATTGCTCCATCGGGGCAGGAATTGACCAGGATGTTGGTATTCTGGGTGAACTCGGCCACCAGACAGGTACGATCGAAGGATGAGGAAAACTTGAGTACTGAGGGGTCCACCCATAAGTAATCATCGTGTTAGGGATGTTCGGTTTCATCATGATCTATCGACCTATCTTCGGTATTGGTGACCTCCCGTACCTGGGGTGATTCTACCTCTGGAGTCGTCGAAAACTCCATTTCGGTATTAGTGGACGACTTGGTGGTGGTTGTAGGCGAGTTACCTCGACGCTCTCCCCCATCTGACCATCTACGCGTGGGCTCTTCGGATAAAAAAAAAGAAGAAGACATATTGGTTTTTGAAGAAGAGGAAATTGAGCAGAAGCCGAGAAAAGGAAACAACACTGAGCAGAAGCCGAGAAAAGGAAACAACATTGAGCAGAAGCCGAGAACGAAGAACGAGGAAGGAGATGAACAATGAAGAGGTTTGAAGAGAGGTCATGACTCTGTGTGGGTTATAGTTGATAGGTTGACGAAGAGTGCCCATTTCCTACTTGTCAACTTAAGAATCTCAATGGCGAAACTTGCGCAACTATACATTCAAGAGATTGTAAGATTACATGGAGTACCTTCCAACATCATATCAGATTGGGACCCCAGATTTACATCCCGTTTTCGGCAAACACTACAAGAAGCACTAGGGACCACATTGAAAATGAGTTCAGCATATCGTCCTCAAACGGATGGACAGTCGGAGAGAATAATCCAAACAATGGAAGATATTTTACGAGCTTGTGTTCTCGATAGTTTGGGTAGTTGGGACGAAATTTTACCTTTAGTGGAGTTCATATATAATAATAGTTACCACTTTAGTATTGGCATGACACCGTTTGAAGCACTATATGGGCGAAGATGCATGACTCTATTATGTTGGTATAAGGACAGAGAGAGAGTTTGGATTGGACCAGAATTAATTCAGCAAACTACAGAAAAAGTTAAAATGATTCAGGAGAGGATGAGAGTTTCTCAGAGTCGACAGAAGTTATATGCAAATAAGAGGAGACGACCTTTAGAGTTTGAGGAGGCGGATCACATGTTCGTAAAAGTATCACTGACAACTGGTATAGGGAGAGCTATCAAATCTAGGAAGTTAACCCCTAAATTTATTGGTCCTTACCAGATTCTTCGATGTGTTGGTCCCATTGCCTATGAACTTGCATTACCACCTCATTTAGCATGGTTGCACAATGTATTTCATGTATCTCAATTGCGAAAATATGTACCAGATCCCAACCATATTTTAGAATCTGATGATATTCAAATTAGAGAGGATCTATCCTTCGAAGTAGTGCCAGTTCGAATAACGAAAATATGTCAGAAGCAACTCAGGGGAAGATCCATAAATATGGTAAAGGTGTTGTGGAATACGCGGACCAGTGATTTTACATGGGAACTTGAGGACGACATGAAAACACGAAAATTTTGTTGTAGGGGAGATTGTAATGTATTTAAAATTGGGCTTTTAATTGGGTGGGCCTTAATCTAATTAAGTTTAGGAGGGAAGGGTATTTAAAGTTTAAATTTTTTAAACCTTCTCATGTTACATCAATTTCAGAAACTAATCTTCCCTCACTCTCTGTTTTACTCTCAAATTCTCCCAAACTCTCCCCAAAAGAGTTCTTCCTAAATCTCACCTAATTTATGAGCACAAATTGGAGTTAAAAGTGGTGGAAAGGAGAACTTCAGCCCCTGCATTGGTTGAATTACTTCAATTAGGTAAGTACTCTTAAGTTTAATTTAGAGATTTGATTTAAAAATTTAAATTGGGAGAAACTTAAGAATCTTGAAGGATTTTAGTTAGGTTCTTGGTGATTTAACTTAATTTAGATATTTTAATGTTAGGTCATTAATCTAGTTCACAATCTTTGGATAAACCTTGTGGATTATCAAGAAGCTTGCTGGAAATCCAGGTAAGGGGAGTTAATTGAGTTTTGTGTATTTTCTAAATTTGGAGAAATTGAATTGTGAGTGGATTTGGTATGAATTAATGGTGTGATTTGTGTAGTTGTTGATTAAACTGTTGGAATATTATGTTGTATTGTTTGATTGAATTGAATGAGGCGTAATTAGATTGAATATGATTAGTTTAGAGTCGTGGAATTAAACTTACAGTTGATTTTATTGTTCTGGACGTCGAGTTTTTCGCTTGAGCGAAGGATTTTTCGCTCAAATGAGTGGTCCTAGGACTGCTCTCGGGTTCATTTTCGCTTGAGCGAGGATAGTCCCGCTTGAGTGACAATTTTGGTATATTTTTATTTAGAATTTCGGAAAATTGTCTTCATGAAAGTTGTAGATATATATGTTAGCTAACTAATGGCTTTTATTTCATATAAAATGGACATGTATAGCTCAAGATATGATTTTTTTAGTAATTAAAGGTCAAACTGTCTGGAATTATATTCGTTTTTAACTTGTAAACCCATTTTGACAAATTTTTAGTTTGAATTTGGAAAATTTTTTTGCATGAAAGTTTTAGCCCTGGATATTATCTAACTAATGAATTTTATTTCGCGTAAAGATAATGAGTATAACTTAAGTTATGAATTTTTGAGTGAATAAAGGTCATGCTGTCAAAATTTGCTTGCTGGAACATTTTCGCTTGAGCGAAAATATCTTTGCTGGAGCGAAAATGCTCCAGTTTTCATGATGCTCTCGGGAACTTTTTCGCTTGAGCGAGAAATTTTTCGCTTGAGCGAGAATACCCTTACTTCAAAATGATTTTCTAAATATAAAATTGGTAATTTATGATGTTATGGGATGAATTAAGAGTATGTAATGATTTTTAGAATGATTTTGTTATATTTCCATATTTTAGAATTTGCATGGTGTTATATTATCAATACCAAAGACTTGCTTTTATGATTGAATGTGAAGTTGTGAATTGAGTTGGATAGAATTGATTAAGAAGATAAATATAATGTTTGTGTAAACAGAGTAAATATGATTATTGATTATTGATTGTTGAATGGCTTACTGGATTGTGAATACATTGAAAGTTATGTGGAATTTGAGGATGTGGTATATTGTTGCAATGGTAGATTAAAAAGAGAGTTATAGAGTGAATTGATGGAATATGATGAAATTGGTAGAATGATGATAATTTTGATAATACTTGACTGGTTTATGAAATGAGTTGATATTGAATTTTTGTGAGTTTTGTGTTTAAATGGGTCAAGTCAAATAGTTATCACGGGATGTTATTTGGCATAGTTTAGTGTATATAGAATTATCAAGATCTACCGTTGTAAGGAGGTATCCAGACTTCTAATGACCTTCCTAATCATATAGACCGGGTTGTCATGTGGTGTGAGGTCGATGGAGGTTCTACTTACACTATTCCGTGGTGGTGTGACTACCAGAT
This sequence comes from Macrotyloma uniflorum, assembly GCA_016859785.1. Taxonomy (NCBI): domain Eukaryota; kingdom Viridiplantae; phylum Streptophyta; class Magnoliopsida; order Fabales; family Fabaceae; genus Macrotyloma; species Macrotyloma uniflorum. The sequence goes on from BDMB01000038.1 coordinate 1,714,165, forward strand.
ATGTGTTTGAGAACTACCCTGTATGTGGTGCCATTTAAGGGGATAAACGGGTGTACTGAGTTGAAAGAGACTCTGATAGGACAACGTTTATTGCTCGGCTACCGTTAAGCATGACAGGTGTTAGCCTCTAAGGTCAAGGATTCCATATCTTATCCGGATGAGTCTGTCTAGTTTTAGGTGCTTGAGGGTATGAAATCGTATGCGATGTATGTGAATGAAATAGATGAAGTGAAATATAAAGATTGATGTTGAACTGAATATCTGAGTACTATTAATTGCAGTGTTATAGATATTGTGAAAATAAGTTTTGTCTATATTAGCTCACACTTACTTTTCTCTATCTTGTGATTTTGTTGGACTGCGATGATAGTGTTTCGACACGTGAGCAGATATTGTTACAGGTAACTCTCCAAGAGGATGTGATTTTGATGATTTTGGACAACTGTTTTTTAATGTAGACTTTATATTGAAATATAAATAGTTTGACTAAGAAAATAATATTATAAAATTTTTGAGAGAGTTTAATTGTTGTGTATACGAATTTTTTGGTGTGCAAAGTAAAATTTTTATATACTTCTGTAAATCATGCGTTGGTAAATTCATTGTGTTCTAGGAGCGTAATATTATTGATTTTTGGGTTCGTTACAAAAATGCTCCAAAACGAGTGAGCCACGTGTATGAGTCTTCTGGAATGTTCTAAGAGGCTTATCAGCAAAAGGCCTGGTGCAAGCTGGAACGAGGACATACCGAAGGCCCATTATGCAAGTCATCTCACCCATATTCGGTCTTATGACTGGGGGGACTTGTGTACCGGATAAGGAACTCTTACCCGAGAACATGTCGTATCCGAACTGGCATGTTCTTGGTCTTCAGTAAGACTGATAAGATCTCGGTTTGGGCTTGGCCTCAAAGCCTTTATAGCAGAATCCCGAGAATCTCGGTATACCATTATTAAGAATCTCGAAGATCTTAGTGTTTAATAGTATCCCGAAGATCTCGGTATTTAATAGTATCCCGAGGATCTCGGTATCGGTTACGATTCACCCAAGTAATTTGTTATTATTCTTTATTATAAATATAAGGTCTCACTTCAGGTATGAGACATCCAATCTTAACCCTACTCTCTCAATACTCCTTATCCCATATTTCCTGCTTAACACTACCTTAGCTCTTACTGACTTGAGCGTCAGAGTGTCTTCGTAGGTAACCCCCATTCGGTTCAACACTCAGGACGAAGATCAAGGACCAACATCAAGGATATATCTCCGAATAGTATTCAGCTCGTATCAAGTACTATTCGTGTAAGTACAATAATAATTTTTATTAACTTTAAATCTAACACACAAATAAAATACACATCCCAAAATTAAGGGTGTTACACCTGTTATCTGCTCACGTGTAAAGAACATGATCATAGCATGTTCACAAGCACATAAAAGAGAACGGTAAAGGGTAAGCTAGTGAAAACAAGATAAATCATAAGTAATTCATAAAATCATTCAATAGTAAGCATAAAATTTCATACAAGTGTAAGGGTCTACCAAAGGCTTTACACATTTCAAATACATTCACAATCAAGACTGATGCCTTCCGGAAGACTGTATGGATTTCATATATCTAGGGCTAGCACTTGATATATATTCTAGGACCACGAGCCTAACCGGCCGACCACTGAGTCTTTTTCACCCTAGGATCATCCACAAAACATCACCACACCCATGTCACATCTGGGTAGCCTCACCAACTATCATAAAGACAAATGATAAGACTTCCATCGACCTTCACCACATGACAATCTTAGTCTACGTGACTTAGAGAGTCATTAAGTTTTGGATACCCTATAACATATCCCTAAATCCATACACACTACATTACCAACATCATGCTCATAACATAAAATCAAGCTCCCCTCAATAGGAGTACCAAGGCCTCATGCCAACATATATATAATTAATAAATTTTACAGCACATCTCTATCACATATCTCAAAACACTAAAATTTCACTATTCTAGGACAGGTTCAGTTCACTTAGCAACTCCCGATCTACTCAATGGATTTTATGCAGACTTAATTCAGCAAAAAATCAACCTTAAATCCTTTAACCTAGTTTTCCTTTTATGCACTACTAGAGGTTTAAAAAGAGTCCATTTAGGATTATTTTCATAAATTGAGGGTCAATGATTCAAGGTAGATTTTTCTGAAAATCCAAATTAGTTCCATTTCACTTGATCACACACCAATTCAAAATATATCAGATTCAAGAATTCAAAACAATATCCACACAAAAATTGAATGTTAAAGTTAGAACAAGAGACAATTACAACTTCAAACAATCCATCTACTCTTTACTCAATCACCAAGCAAGTCAAAAGGTCATTTAATCAAAGAGCACAATTACATAAAAACCAAAAATCCAATTTCCCTTTCACTATCCAGATCAACATAGTCTCATTTCACTCCTTCAAAATATATCAGATTCAATAACTCAATTAAATTTCAACAATTGAATTCCACACCAGTAATTTGAACCATAATTAGTGCATATATTACATCTCAAACATACAATTTTCAAGTTCACGAAATCATTCAAAATTATACTATAACCACAAGGTCACAATTCAACAACTCAATTGGACAGAATCACAACAAAACACATAAACTCCTATTAAGCAGATTCATTCCAGCAGACACAAATTCAAAGACAGTCACATATAAGGTTCCAAATTTCAAGTTTTCCTCAAATCCTAAAAGACTAAACCTAGACGAGCTCCCCTTACCTATTTTGCTTCAAAATTGCCTTTGCACTCCACTCCACAAAACAAAGTCCCAAGTTCTCTAACTAGCTATTCAAGAACCTGTTTCACAATCCAAACACACCACTAAGAACCTAAGCTAAGATAGAGTAATTTGGAGGAAGAAAATGGTACACGCAAACAGGTTTGGTCCGCATGCAACCCCAAGGATAGTTTGGCCAAAAGGAATTTTGAGTAAGGAAAACTTACCCAAATCAAAGTTCCAATCGGTTAGAAATGATCTACTCCTTACAAGCTTTAGTTTGGTACCCTTGGATCTTGGAAAGATGAAGGATGAGGGAGAAAGGTTAGAGAGAAGGTCGAGAATTTAGAGAGAAAGGAGTTTTCGAGAGATAGTGATTTTAAAAGAATGAAGGTTGAAAGATTTAGTTTTTCTATTTATAGTCCTTTTCAAAAATTTACTAAACAATTTCACCTTTCATCACTTAACTCATTGCCTCTTTAAAACTAACTCACACTGGGCCCTTACAATCCCTCCAACTACAAAAATTTTCGTACTCGAAAATGATCCTTACTAGCAAAAAGGCTGGGAGAAGACTTCATCATGTCATCCTCCTTTTGATTTGGGGGAAGAGTTGCAAGATATTGAATATGAAGGCAAGTAGTGGTGGCGTTTCTCAGTTCACTTAGTTGTTGCTTCTTGGTTCTCATATAGGTAGGGTTAGTGAGATTTGGTTTATGGGCTTGGGTTGCGAAAAACGAAATGGAAAGAAAAAAAAAACTATTTGGAACTACACACACCAAGCAGAAAAGAAGAACTTCTGAGTCTATAATTTGGTGTAGTGATTTTGTAGATTTGCTAATACACAAATTCACCCAGAATGCAAAAGCCTAAAATAGTGTAATTTTACAAGTTAACACTCGATTTTGACTACCAAGGTTCAGATTAGGGAGATCATAAAAATCAGCTTCAATAGACCCTATTTGATTTCCTTTGACAAATACAATCATGCCCTAATCGTTTATATTTAATATCAAATCCAAGCACATGTTGCTACTCTTAACACATATAGTATCATTCTTACTCTCTAAGACTTTTGTTATTATTAATACACCAATACTTACATTATCTCCACACTCTTGAGCTTCATTTCAACATCATACATAGACTTGAGTTAGAAATCCAAGAACTAAACCTAGACACATAAATAAAGGTTATGTTTCTACTTAGTTATTATGTTGTATGCATCAATTAGCAGTAGTAAAAGAACCTGCAATAGAATCATCCTTACTTTATTTCAACAAAAGAAAGTAAATAAATTGTTCAAAGTATTACATCAAAGATGAAAACCAAGAACAAGAGAGAAGTCATAAAAGTACAAACAAGTTAACTCCAACTCACATAAACTCAATTTATAAACAAAGAACTAAACTGTGTGGATAATAAAAAAAATAAAATTTTATGACGAGTAGATTCAAGAGAGAACCATTAATTCATAATATCAAATCCAAGAAAATTCAAAATCATTAGCAAAATTTATTCAAATAATGCTAAATAAAGCTATTTAATTTAACCATTTATCATGTGATCAAGAAGTATCATCCTAATAAGAACATAATTATTTTTTTTTAAAGAATTTCTCTTTGTATGGATAGAATTCATCGCCACCTTCAACTTCAAGAAAACTAATAAATAAATAAAAATTTAGACATCAATGTCAAAATTATGAGTAGATATTAATACCATATTAAATCAGGAGTGAATTAAGCATTTAAAAGAAATAGACACACACCACAAAATACTGAATTCTATTATATCAGTTCAAGATGAACAACAACCAAGTAGATGACCTGGAATCAAGTTTCCCTGCCTCAAATAGATAGTTTATAATTAAATAGGGATAACATAGGCAGATTATCACCCTGAATCAGTTAAAAATATAGAAGAATCTCCAAACTATATTATAAGAAATATGGATCAGACCCCAAAAAAGTTCGACAATACACAACAAGAACATAATGACACATAAACTTTATCACACATGAAACATTCTCATAATTCAAACAAATGACTAAATAGAGAAAATATAGAAGGGACAATTGAAAATGAGAAAGCCAACACCTCATAAGCACTAGATCCTCCCTACTAGGAACATCTACAGACAATGTAACAAAGGAAAAAGTCCTAAAGCTTTAAGAAATGTATTCTTCTTCAATCCAACCATTGTAGTGTACTTAATCATCTTGATTTTTCCTGCCTGACATTTGATAATTTGCTCCTCAATAAGGACATAACTAAAATTACTTCCCCTGTTTCTATTTATAAAATCCAATTACCTATTTCATTGAGGTAAAGAAAGTGATTAATTAAGTAGATACTGATAATCTTATAAATATGAACTACTTCTAAATTGGATCTTATAACTAAAAACAAAAGAAGTAATATTCTCTTATGCTTAAAAGTATATTGTATCATCTTTAATATTTTCTTTAAATAATGGCAAAATCAAATCAATTTCAGATTAATGTGAGATATTATGGTCATGGTCTAAATTAAAATAATTGATTATTCCTTGGAAGATTTTCGGTGAAACTTGTGTTATAAAAAGTCATGTCAGGATAAACAAAAATAATATTGTATAGAAATAAATAGTATTGGAGTATAAGTATATAATCACCAGACACACTGTCAGTTCTACTAAAATTATAATCTATTTCAAAATACAAGTACATGTTTGGACAATTGATAAAATATTACTTGAAGGGAATGCATTTGAAAGAAGTATCTTTTGTAGAATGAGCTATACATTTAGGAAGATTCTTCCTAAAGGTAATTGGTGTAGAAATATCAAAAGTACTTTTAGCTAGACTTTTAATACCCTTATAAATTAAGTTTGGTAACTGACAAGACAAGACAATTTGGACAACAGAATCACCCTTTGGGGAGCTATATATACATAGATTAAATTCAATAGTCCCACCAAACTATTAGCATTAATAATACCATCAAATTCTACAATTTATATTTTAATTGGGAGGATTATATGTACTTCAATTCTATCTAATTATACTCCATCTGTAATTGAAAGAACATTAATGATTTTCCTAATTTCATGAGAAAAACAAAACATAATTGATACATCAAAATTCACATCCCAGGATTTAAAGAGAAAAAAAAAATAGTAATAGACATTCATATTATGAATAAACATAACAGGAAAAGTCAAAATAAACATTCCAGTTAAAAAGAAATCTCAGATTGGTTTTGTAAAAAAATTCTACACAACCTTAACTAATTTATTGCTGAAAGATTTAGTAGATCTTATACCACATAATTCTTCATTACTATTATCCTTAATAAGGTATAACCAAATATGACATCTTCACATAATAAAGGACAAACAATATTATTTACTTAGCAAAATATAATTTCAATTAATAAAAAAAAAAGAATAGGATTTTGATTTTCTTTATGCATTGTAGCCTATAGCCACACTATTACTTTCCAAAAGGATATCATAAAGAGAAAAGAATATAAAATGAGATTTTGAAAATAGGTGTTCAGCATTTATAACCTAAGAAAGTAGTCATGCAACAGATACAACATCAAGCATATGTATTTACAAGGTATATTATGACATATATGAGCCAAATAAATTGCAAGTTAAGGTTTAGCCAACAAAAGAAAAAAAAATGATGAAGCAGTTAGGAAACTCATGAGACAACAAACCATTGAACAAAAATGATTAAGTGACAAAAAGACTTCTCAGAATAAGTCCCTTTCAATAACCAAACATTGGACAACTGTACATAAACATTAATCTTATAGGGAAGAATACAAAAGAAACTCACTAGTTATTGAACATGTATTGAAACATGCAACATTGTTTTTTTTGTCAGTGGTAACACACATAAAATAACGAAAATCACATCATGTCATATTTCCCTTCCATAAGCCAAATTAGACATAAAACAACCAATTCATTTAACTTGCACTCATTCACACAAAATTCAGTATTATTCAACATAGTAACAATTATCATAGAAACCAAAGAATTCATTTAACCCCTAATTGAACACCAACACATCCCTACTCAAAGTCCTAACTATTTGTAATATTAAGTATAAAAATTATATAATTTATTTATAAATATAAGAATAATTGAAATTATAAATAAAATAAAAATTATAAAACTAAAAATTATAAAATATCTCAATATTCAACAAATTTATAACAAATTTTATCATAAAATAGGTAATAATTTAAAAAAAATATTTTATCATTTTTTATAAAATATTTAAAAATTTAATAATAATAAAATTCGCATAATCGATACAAACTAAATCGTAAATATTGGTTTGGTTTGGTTCATATTTTATATTAATTAAAACCGAATCAAACCGAACTGCATTTGATTTTTATGTTTGGTTTGGATGAAAATTTGATGAAAACTGAACCAAACCGAGTTGCGAATTTATATATATATATATATATATTTTGTAAGTTATTATTTAATTTTAAGAATATAATTTGACATTTAAATATAATAAAAGGATTGGTTCGGTTCTAAACAAATTTAATTTTAATCGATTTTGAGTATTTTAGATCGATTTACGGTTATTTTTTTGGATCATATCGATTTTGAACAACCTTAGTTTAAATATTAGTTTAACAAAACTAGTTGTCCAAAATTTTGAAATTCAAATTTGTTTGATTTAAATTCATAATTTTTTTTTTGAATAAATTAATTCAAATTCTATAAATTTCAAATTCTTAATTTAGATAGAATAATTTAATTTTTTAAAAAAATAAATATACATGTAATACATAAACTTCTAATATCAAACATTTATTACGGGTAAGTATATATATATATATATATATATATATATATATATATATAAATAAAGAGAAAAATATAAATAATTTATTTTTTAAAATTTAAAACACTACAATTTTAAATAAATAATTAAAACAATATTAAATTTTATAAATTTTAAAATTTCAAAATCTTTTCATTCAAAGAAATTATTTAACCATAAAATATTTTGAGTTTTAAAAATTGCTCTTCTTGAATTTTAAAACTTTTTTTCAAAAACAAAAAATAAAGATATCTTTTAAATCTTTTAAGATATAAATATAATAATCTTTTCAAAAAGATATTTTAACTGATTAGATATGATAAAATAAATAAATTTTTATCTGGAAACCTATAAATATATGTGGAATCATTGTGTATTTTGTCCCAAAACTTTTAACACAATTTAAAATTAATTGTTTCCCTCTCTTTTCTTCTCTCGCATCATGGCTTTCATGCAAAACATGATCTTCTTGTTCATAGTTTTAGCTTGGATCATTGTTCCTACCATCTCACAACCATGCAACTTATACATATTTTCAGAAAACATGAATTATGCAGCATGTCAGGATTTGCCTGTTCTTCAATCCTCACTCCATTGGAACTACCACCCATTGACAAGGGTGGTGGATGTTGCATTCAACAAGGCCAATGCAAAGGATTCAAGTTGGGTTGCATGGGCCATCAACCCCACCTCCAAGGGCATGGTAGGTTCACAATCATTCGTGGCTGTTCATAAATCAAATGGGAGCATCAAAGCGTACACATCGCCAATAACGAGTTATGCAACTATGCTTCAAGAGGGTAATCTTAGTTTTCCAGTTTATAATGTTTCTACGTCATACACAAACGGTCACATCATCATCTTTGTGAGGTTTCAACTCCCGACAATGGCACTCTCAGATCTCACTCTTTTTCGCGGTCTAATCTTCAATCTTATGGAACCATAGATTTCATATCTGGCAAGGTTTCTGAATCTGGTGGGGATATGAAGTCACGAGCCACGTTGAGAAATGTAAGAAATTTAGAATTTGTAAAAACTTATTGATTTCCTAATTTTATTTTGCTTTTTATTTTAATTTGAATAGAATTTTTTTTTCTTTTAAAATTTATTAAATATAATATGATTTTTCTAGATAAAGAGAGTATTAGGTTGAGTTATTGTTTTGAGAGAAAATATGTGATTTAGTAAGAATTATGTAATTTAATTATATAAATAATTATAATATATACAAATATATTATTAGATATTAGGTGCATTATTTCTTTTGGTATGACTCTTATAGCATGTTTAAATACAATGAAATATTATTATATATTATTCATGATTCTCGTATATCTATATATACAAATATATTATTATACATTTAGTGTATTATTTCTATCATTTATTATTTCTATTATTTCTTACCTAATTAATATTTAATTAGATTACATGATATATTGTTATATAGTTACATTATTTCTATCATTTATTCTTTTAATTATAATTATAATATTATCATAATTTCTTAATTTCTTTTGGTATGACTCTTATAGCATGTCAAAATACAATAGAATATTATTATATATTATTCATGGTTCTCATATATCTATATATACAAATATATTGTTATACATTAAATACTTTATTTCTATTATTTTCTATCTACAAAGTTACAAATAATATATAATTAGATTACATGATATATTGTTACATATTAAGTGCATTATTTCTATCATTTATTATTTCTATTATAATTATAATATTATCAAAATTTCTTTTGGTATGACTCTTCTACCATATCAACATACAATGAAATATTATTATATATTATTCATGCTTCTCAGATAGCTATATATATATATATATATATATATATATATACACAAATATACTGTTACACATTAGGTGCATTATTTTTATCATTTATCATTTTTATTATTTTCTACTTACAATCCTACTAATAATATAATATATAATTAGATTACATGATTCTTACTTAATCATAATTTTTTCTAAAAATAATAACTCAGCCTAACAGAGACTAAATCTTTGTAATGTTTCATGATAATTAGATTAGTAGAAAAATATAAAGATCTAAAATTTAGAGGTTAAAGAGATATATTTTATGCTGAAGTTCAAATTTATAATTTAATGATTACCTTGTGATTTATTCAGGTTCATGGAGTTTTGAATACCTTGAGTTGGGGAATCATGATGCCAATTGGAGTTATATTGGCTCGTTACTTGAAAGCATTTGATTGTGTTGGACCCATTTGGTTTCACTTGCATCGAGTGTGCCAATCATTAGCTTTCTTGATCGGCATTGTTGGCTTTGCTACTGGTTTGTATATTGGAAATCATTATGGTGTTCATCATACTCCTCATCGATGTGTTGGAATCGCTCTAATATGTCTTGCATTTGTACAAGTTTGTGTTGCTGTGTGTTTGAGGCCTAAAAAGGATCACAAGTTCAGAATATTTTGGAATATTTTTCATTATATAGTTGGTTATACAACTATTGTCATGTCCATATGGAATGTCTTTAAAGGTTTTGACATTCTAAATGTTCAAACTATGTGGAAGATGAGCTACTTAGGCATAATCATATCATTGACAGGAATTGCTATTGTTTTGGAGGTCATAACATGGATTTTGGTTTGCAACAAGAAGAGAATCAAGAACTCTCATGACATTGCTCCACAACATATATAGAATATAGAAATTTTTATTCTTGATGTAAATTTTATCTTCATCATGTTGTATATACTTCTTCCATCCATATCTTTTTAATGTAATTAAATTCAAAACCTTATCCATATCTTTTCCTATAAGTAATAATATTTTTTACTTGAGTTCTTTGCATATTAATAATGAATGTGACAAAAATGGTTTTTTTTTAATCTTCATTTTACTATTTTTATTTTAAGGTGATAAAAAGAATTCTTTTTTTTTAAAAAATAATATAATTTTAACAAAAATTTACTCTATTGAACATATCATATTTTTATTTACTCAAATAAACCTATTTAGTATTCATGTTATCATTTAATTTTTTGAAATCATTCAAACTTATTTACTATTTATTTCATCATTTAATTCTTAATAATTAAATTCTATCATTATATATTATAAGCTTTTTTATTGAAAAAAATAAAAATAAAATTAAAAAATTTATTAATATTAATATATAAATATAAAAAATTCATTAATTATATTACTTATATATATAAATAAATATAAATATATATTAAAATATCTAAAATTTTTTATATAAATATTATAAACCAACTACGTTTCAGTTCATCACACCACAACAAAATCAGTTTAAACCAGATTTCCAGTTCTATAGGTTTGCATTCAATTTGGAATCTTATCACATACTATATGAAACACATCAATAGGCCAAATCATCACACACATTACAATTTCCACATTATAACAAATCAACATTCAATTGAACATCATAACATGATTAATTCAAAGGAACATTTCAATGCAACAAGCTCCCTAAATTATACACCAGTACCTAAAATCTCAAACCTTCACATTATAGAATGACCAAATCAAAAACAGATTTATCCTCAACTTAACCACCAACTCAAAAACCTTACAAAATCATAGAACTAACTAGTTTCTCTTGCTCAGCCAGCCAGACAACATTAGAAACACAATAGAATGTTGCAACTTGTAACTAATGAAAGAACAAACTAAAAAAAAAAAGCTCAAAAACACACATCGTAGGACATAGCAAAATAAACCCACTACCCATGATTATCCTCTAGAAACTACCGCTCTGATACCATTTAATGTAACATACCCAAAATATAATCTACTAAAGATAAATAAATTTATTCTAAGTATCGCACCTATATCCACAAGTACTATATAACATCTTCAAAATAACTACTTACTCTAATAGATTCAATTCATGCATCAAGCAAACAAATGTAAATACTATTTCCATTACATTTTTACTTATTTTTGTTGGTTTTCCAAAAAAGAATAATACAAATATTTAATATTATACTACTAAATTTTGTACATTTATCCTCATGCCTAAGCTATTCCCTTTCCACAGAGAAATCACTACCTACCTGTTATCTGCTCACGTGTAAAGAACACGATCATAGTAGGTTCACAAATACATAAAAGAGAAAGATAAAGGGTAAGCTAGTGAAAATAAGATAAATCATAAGTAATTCATAAAATCATTCAATAGTAAGCATAACATTTCATACAAGTGTAAGGGCCTACCAAAGACTTTACACATTTCAAACACATTCACAATCAAGACTGACACCTTCCGGAATACTGTATGGATTTCGGATATCTAGGGCTAGCACCTGATGTACACTCCAGGACCACGGGCCAAACCGACTGACCACTGAGTCTTTTTCACCCCAAGATCATCCACAAAATATCACCACACCCATCTCACATCAGTTAGCCTCACCAACTATCATAAGGACAACTCGTAAGACTTCCATTGACCTTCACCACATGACAATCTTAGTCTACATGACTTAGAGAGTCATTAAGGTCTTGATACCCTATAACATATCCCTAAATCCATACACACTACACTACCAACATCATGCTCATAAAATAAAATCAAGCTCCCCTCAATAGGAGTACCAAGGCCTCATGCCAACATATATATAATTAATAAATTTTACAGCACATCTCTATCACATATCTCAAAACACTAAAATTTCACTATTTTAGGACAGGTTCAGTTCACTTAGCAACTCCCGATCTACTCAATGGATTTTATGCAGACTTAATTCTGCAAAAAATCAACCTTAAATCCTTTGACCCAGTTTTCCTTTTATGCACTACTAGAGGTTTAAAAGGGGTCCATTTAGGATTATTTTCATAAATTGAGGGTCAATGATTCAAGGTAGATTTTTCTGAAAATCCAAATTAGTTCCATTTCACTTGATCACACATCAATTCAAAATATATCAGATTCAAGAATTCAAAATAGGATCCACACAAAAATTGAATGCTATGTCATTCCCAATTTAAGCACAAAGTAAAGTCAAAATAGGAGACAATTACAACTTCAAACAATCCATCTACTCTTTATTCATTCACCAAGCAAGTCAAAAGATCATTTAATCAAAGAGCACAATTACATACAAGAAAAAATGCAATTTTTATTTCATTATCCAAATCATTGCAGTCTCATTTCACTCCTTCAAAATATATCAGATTCAATAACTCAACTAAATTTCAACAATTGAATTCCACACCAGTGATTTGAACCATAATTACTGCATATATTAGATCTCAAACATACAATTTTCAAGTTCACGAAATCATTCAAAATTATAACATAACCACAAGGTCACAATTCAGCAACTCAATTGGACAGAATCACAACACAACACATAAACCCCCATTAAGCAGATTCATTCGAGCAGACATAAATTCAATGATAGTCACATGTAAGGTTCCAAATTTCAAGTTTTCCTCAAATCCTAAAATTCTAAACCTAGACTAGCTTCCCTTACCTATTTTGTTTCAAAATTGCCTTGCATTCTACTCCACAAAACAAAGTCCCAAGTGCTCTAACTAGCTATCCAAGTACTTGTTTCACAATCCAAACACACCATAAGAACCTAAACTAGCATAGAGTAATTTGGAGGAAGAAAATGGTACATGCAAATAGGTTTGGTCCACATGCAACCCCAAGCACAGTTTGGTCAAAAGAAATTTTGAGTAAGGAAAACTTACCTAATCAAAGTTCCAATCGGTTAGAAATGATCTACTCCTCACAAACTTCAATTTGGTACCCTTGGATCTTGGAAAGGATGAAGGATGAGGGAGAAAGGTTAGAGAGAAGGTAGAGAATTTAGAGGAAAAGGAGTTTTAGAGAGATAATGATTTTGATATAATGAAGGTTGAAAGGTTTAGTTTTTCTATTTATAGTCCTTTTTAAAAATTTACTAAACAATTTCATCCTTCATCACTTAACTCATTTCACCCTTCACTAATCAAGACCTCCCTTTTCAGTTAAACTAATTTTTCCAATATCTTTACAATAAAAAATTAATAATAACAAAATTATATATTATAATTATAGTAAATTATTATTAATGAACATATTCTTTAATAGTAAGAAATAAAAATGAAATTTCAAATATAATAGAAAAGAGAATTATATAATAAATAAAAAATATAATATAATTTTTTAAAAATATTTTATAATATTATATATCAAATTTTATATTTTTAGATATATTAATATTTATTTTCTCTTCTAGTTAAGAAATATATTCTTACTATAAATTCATAAATAATAATTTATATTTTTTCATATATATTTATATATGTTTAATATATATTTTTATTTACTTTTTAATATTTATTTTATATAATCAAAATTTTAAAAAATAATATGTATATATATATATTTAAATATATAAACTTAAAATTTATTTATATATTAAATTTTAATTTATTAAATAAAATACTAAAAATAAAATACTTATATTATGTTATTATTTTCATAGACACATTTCATATTTTTTATTTACCCTTTTAAGTTTTTTCTTTTTAATATAACTTCCACTTACAATAACTTCTTTTTAACTTCCTTTTAATTGTCTATTATATAACTATTTATATCCTATTTATTTTTATTTTCAGAACGTCAATAACAACAGTTTATCTCTCTTCTTTTCAATTCTTTTTTTCTTATTTATCAAAGTTTTCTTAAATTTTTCTTGATTAGAAAACCTGATTTTGCATGACCCTACCTCCAAATCACACCTAGAAAACATATATCATTGGCAATTCAAGATGCAGAACACATGTATTGAGAGATACCGTTTCACTCACTTGAAGAGTGTATGACGATGACTGTGATCGAAGCCGTATGTGGTGAGAGTTCTGCAGCGTCAACAAATCCTAACTAACCAACACTGGAAATGAAATCCTCTTTGTTGTATTCCGCTTTCAACGTTTTCTCTTCTGTAATTTATATATGTCTTCTTTATTTAATTGTAATTAAGATTGTGCATCAATAGATTTTATAACTTCCCCCATTCAATTTTTTTTATTCAATTTGTTGGCAGGTAAGGAGAATGGTGCATATGAGATATGCATGAGAAGAAGATTCATTCGCATTTACATGAGAAGGCGAAGGTGTTTTTTTTAACATATGATTTGTTCTCTCAACTAACTCTATTGAATACTAATAACTTACATAAATAATGGATGGGCTCGAATATGAATGATCCAGTCCATATCTTATGTTAAACTTAGCTAAAAACTGCAGCTACTGTGTATCAACTTCTAAGGTGCACCAAAAATTCATTTTAGCTCTAAATTCGATGATTCAAATTCCAAATGAAAACTTGATGAGTTAGGAATCCAGTTCAAAAAGATTTAACTTAATTGGACGTTTGTGGAAAAAGACATGAATAAAATAGTGAGCATATGTTCATGTTCATGTACAGTTCAAAACAATCATTGAATTCAGTTAGTTAGTTAGTTTTCTGGTTTTTTGTTTTAGTTTCTGAATTTTCATGTAATGGAAGTCTTTGTTTTCAAGTTGTTCGAGTTCTCTTCTACTTTCTCTCAATTTCTTTCGTTTTATTCTTGCTTTGTTATTTCGTATTGTTCATTAATCCGAATGATTTTGTGACTAAACTGCAAGTTTCCTTATACCCGTTTTCAATCTTCTCTTCTTTGCTATATCTTGTTTTTACTTCTTGATCAAGAGTGATGCAAGAACACACTGAATGTCATTCATGGTGTTTTTTTAACAAGTTCTTGATTGATCAATTGAGTTCTTGAATATAAGAAAAAATTTCATTCGAAATTTGATTTCTTGTGGTTTCATCTCAAAATCTTGTTTGTTGTTAGTTTTTCTATTTATCTAGTTTAGATAGTTTAATTTGTATTGTTGCAATCGATTTTAATTCAGTTAGTTTTCTTCCAATTTTACATTTTCTACTATATTTTCATTTAGCTTCATGAATTCAAGAACATAGTTAAAGATTTTGGTATTGTGGCACATTGATTTTGTCATTCATTTTAGTTGATTCTTGATTAAGGCCAGCTGCATAATACATCTAAATATCTTTTGTTGTGTAATATTGGCTGGATTGAACCGATTGGTTTAATTCTTAAGGCAAAGTGAATGTGATTATAGAATCAACCTCTTCATTTTATGACTATTCTTTGATTTTCAAATTGTTTGGTACATTGTCAATTTTAGTACTACAATCTTAACATTCTAATTTGTTATTCTTTAATTTTGAATCAGTTTCTATATTTTAGTTCTGTATTGTTTTTCAATTTTAGTCAATCATGTTTTGAATTCAAAGTTCCTTTAAGTAACTTTTCTGCATTTCTTTCAATTTTGCATCATTTTAAATTTGAATCAATAATAGTAGTTAGCTCTTGAATCACATAATGTATTGAACATAAGCTTTACATTTCGTATCTTAGTTTGCATTTTGCATTTACATCCAATTCATTTAGAAAGTTTGTTTCCATTCTTTAAATTCCAATTTACTAATCTAAAGTTTTTACACTGCATCATTGCATTTTAATTCTCAAAAGCATTTCATTCTGCATTGTTCAGAATCTATACATGGCATTCATTCATTTGATTCAGTAGTTTAATTCCAATATTGGTTTTAGCATTAGTTTTTACATCCATTCACATCTAAAAGGTAGAATTCATTCACCACATAACCCCCTCCCGCCCCCCGAAAAAAAAATCATTCTATATATTCTTAAATACTTTGCATTGAATTTGAGCCTTATATATTTCTCCTCAGATTGACACTTGAAGGTCATTTCCCTATTACATTAGGGGGAACTTTAAAATTACTTTGATAAGCATAAACGACTGTGTTTCATCAAATTGGCACCATTTCTAGGGAGCATAAGACTTAGGTTCAATTGATTTTATTTTTTCATTGTACATACTCATCTTAGTTAATAGGATTTTCACATTTTTCATTTTTTATGCTGCATTCTTATTGTTGTACTAACTTACCTTGCAGCCTATACTAAAACATCCTCAAGTCCAACACTTGCATAACCAAATCATTAAGGAAAGAGTTATTTCCCTTTGATCTTGAGATTTCTAAGATTGTAGGAAGAACGAAACTAGACAAAGGCAGCAAAGGGAGGACCAACAACTAGAAATTGAAAATTCAATTGAGAATCCAGTTCAAAATCGTTTGAATCAACATAATATGGGTTCTCATCAAATGGAAAAACATTGAAGGAGTTAGTTGCATCTGCAGAGCATTATCAACCACTTTGCATTCAGAATCCTCAACCTCAAGAAGGCATAACCAACTATGAACTAAAATCATGCTTGATTCATTTGTTACCCAAGTTTCATGGTCTAGTGGAGAGGATTCCCACAAACATTTAATGGAATTTCATGTGGTATACTTCACTATGAGACTTGCTGATGTGCATGAAGATTTTGTGAAAATGAAAACTTTCCCATTTGCCCTATGTGATGGCCAAGGACTGGTTATATTTCCAGATAACAGCTATCACCACTTGACTTGAAATGAAGAGGAGGTTTCTGGAAAATTCTTCCCAACTTCCAGAACTGTTGCCATAAGAAAGGAGATAAATGGGATTAGACAATTATAAAGAGAATCACTATATGAGTATTGGGAGAGATTCAATAAATCGTGTGTCACTTGCCCAAACCACCAGAATAATGAACAATTCTTAATTAAGTATTTCTATGAAGGTTTGGTGGCAATGGAAAGGAATATGATAAATGTAGCTAGTGGAGGAGCACTTATGGACAAAACACCAACAACTGCTAGGTATCTAATCTCCAATATGGCTGAGAACTCCCAGTAGTTTAATTCAAGACAACATGTGAGATTTGAGCATGAGATGAATCAAGGAACAACTGCTATACATGAAAATTCAAGATTGGAAAATAAACTCACTGAATTAACATTATTGGTAAGACAATTGGCCCTGACACAACAAGTTAATTCAAGCAATTCATCACTTAGAACTTGTGGAATTTGTGCTACCATTGATCACCCAACTGATGCATGTCCTCAATTACAAGAAACCAGTCCAATGGAAACAAAAACTAGTCTGTACCCTTGGCAAACTCCATTTTTTAAATAGGTGATGTCGCCCTTAGCTCAATCTAGCCAATCAAATTATGATTCATATGCAGTTACCTACAATCCAGGCTAGAGAGATCATCCTAATTTGAGATATGGACCACTTGCACAACAGCACAATCAACATAAATATCCACTACAACAAAGTGATAATTATTTTAGGCCTCATTCAAACTAGAAAATGCAGCCATTGCAGCAGTTAGTGATGCATCCTAATACAGACCCTACAATGGAGGAGATGATGAGGCAAATGCAGCAAAGTTTAACAACTAACATGCATAATATGGTAGTTACAATAAATGATCTGAAAACTCAAATGGGGAAATTGTCTATAGATGTAAATCATACGAAGCAGAATAATAATCTTTATGTAAGTTATCTACGGATTATTGTCAATAGGAATTTACCTACTCATTTAAATCCGTAGGAATAATATTCGTAAATAATGTACATACGACTGATATTCCGTAGATAAATTACATACGGATAAAAATCTGTATGTAATTTATGTGTGAAATTTACCTACAAACAATATTTCGTATGTAAATTCTGTAGGTAAAATAATATAATAACAAATATAAATTAAAGTAGTCACAACCATCTGTCTGCAAGCTCCAGTTGCTGTAGTTTCCGACCACTTAGAAGAGTGTGCTTGGTTTGTAGTTAGTGCACTTTCCAAAGCATCTAAACATAAATGGAAGAAATTCATGGATTGCCATTCAATGTGGAAATAAACGTGGAAATAAGTGTAAACGAAAATACAAGCGTATCAAGTATTGAGATGTGGTTAATAATGTTATTAGGTTATGAAGATTTTTTACAATAAAAAAACTATTTGTAAATCATGTTTGCGTCAAACTATGTTCATGTGTGTGTTTGTATTTGTAAATCATGTTAACACCTTTATGTGTCTGTATTTATATTGCATAATATTTTTATCATATTAACTCTATTTTAATAGGTGATTAGCCACTAGGTGAACAGTGGCTTTAGAATTTATAGATGCACGTGAATCAATAGTCATGTTTCAGCTAATAATGACAAAGTAATTTCCGTAAAGTTACCTTTTTCTAAAGAACTTTTCTTTCTTAAATAGCCTTTCCACCAAAGTATACCAAAAACTAGGATGATAATGACTGCTACTGCAACCACAATTCCAACCACAGCTCCTATAGATGTCCCAGATGTCCCACTTCCATTTTTCGAGGGAGGTTGATCGTCTGCTTGATCATTATCATACAAGAGAAATGTACGTTACATGATAATATCAAGATGACCCAGCATGACACTAAACTTACAAAGAATAAAAACCTACCAAATTCCACACTTATAGCTTATATAAGAGGACCGTATACTGATCTCTGTGGGAGAGTTGTTGTCCCTTTTCCTGCCCAATGCAAGCGTATCTCCAAGGTATTATTAGTCACAACAGCAGTGAAGTTTTCAATCACTGCCTTACCAATTCCTCCTGCTTCTTCTACAATATTGAAGTCCTTCCTCACTTGCACGCCCTGCAACATTTCATTTCAATTCAAATCTTAATGCTTCATGATGATTACTAGCCTTAAATATCAATGTTATATCACTTTTTAAATATTCTAGCAAATAGCAATTGATTATATATATAAATGAAGCTATGGTATTTATGATTGTTATGATATTCTATGTATGAGAACAATCCAACAGTGTTCATAATACAATCTTTGAGGCCACTTCCATTTTCTATATGCAAATTCTCTACGACAAAGGTTAAAATAAATTGTTAACCATATACCTGAATGTAGATGTCAAATACTCACCTTCCTAAGCTTTTAAATGTTTCTTCATCGATTAACACAATTTCAGCAAAATGTAGACGTACAGTGTAGTTTCCATTTGTTAGGCAAAACCCAAAGTAAGTCAATGAAATGGGAGAAGCTCGTGCATTCTTGTACAGGTCAGCATTTTCTACAGAAAGCAATGATTGATTTGATGATGATATATATTTTCCTGCACCGTGGTCGTTATTTACAAAGTCACCAGTAGTGCTAACTGCCCAATTTCTTCCTCCTTTCCAAACAAATCTAGCTGGACCTCCAAGATTTGAATCATCATGATATGTGCTTCCATTGACTGTTACCTCTTCTCCACCACAATTTATATGAAGATTGTATGACGCTAGGACAAACCAAAAAAGTTAGCAACAATATAAATATCATCAAGCAAGAAAACCACATGAGAAAAATATATTCCTTCAAATTGTATTTTTATATTCTTATATTTGAAAATGAATATCAAAGGGATACTCGTGTTAACTTATCTAGGTATATAGCAAGTTAAAGAAAAATGATAATATGTTGCTGATATTTTATATTCCAAGACACACATAATATGATTTGAGTATGCTCGAAGGTTGGCACCAACTTCATAAGTAGGACACATGAGAAGATAATTAGTCTGAATTTATCAATTACATCTAGAGAACTTAGATTAGAAAAGAATTAGAAAACCATTCATGAGTTCCATGTTAGCCTATATGTGAAACATTTCATGAACCTTCAGATGGTCAACAACAATAAAAGCCTTATCCTAACTACTTATGTCAGATCCGTTTAGATCAGTAATTGTCCTGCATATCACATTAGAGTCATGGTAAAGTAAACAAATTAAATGAAAGTTGATTTTGAAACCCTGCTTACTGCATAAAATGTCATATTCGTACATACAAGTGCGTTAAGTTTTTCAGAGATGAAATTCCAAAAGGAATTGGCCCATTTAATCCACATCCTTGAATTTCCCTGTCAAAGTACAGTAATCATAGGTGAGTTCAAGAAATAAGCCTAATTCCAATAGTTGAAAAGCAATTAAAGTAGAGTTCATACAGTCTCGATAGATTTTGCCAACTTAGAATAAAATCAGGTATCTTCCCAGAGAATTGATTGCCCCCAATTCGACTGCATAATAAGACTTTGAGTTCAAAAGCAATATTCTTTAAATTAGTCATTTTATTATTAATATATTTTTTTTTCTTATATTTTGATGTAGTTTGTTTTTGTGTGATATAAAGATTGAGATAGAACAACTTGTTAAACTCTATTTTTATTAATTTATATATATTTATATAAATAAATTGCTAAAAAAAATAACTTAACTTAAGTCTTATATAAACACAAATATTTAATTATAAATAATTTAAATTTAAATTTAAATAAAAATTACTAATATTAAACGTGAAATATGAGAAAATGATAATTACTACATTAATATAAATATAAATTACCTACTATATAAAATCCGCAAATAAATATCCGTAGGTAATAATACATTTACCTACTGTATAAAATCCGTAGATAAATATTCGTAGGTAATAATATATTTACCTACGGCTGAAAATCCGTAGATAAATATTCGTAGGTAATAATACATTTTTTTGCTACAATGCCCTTTCCAACCAGAAGCAAGTCAATCAAGAGGAAAGAGGTAGATCAAGAGTTGCTGGATGTATTCAAGAAGATTGAAATTAACATACCCTTACTGGATGCAATAAAGCAAGTCCCAAAGTATGCCAAATTCCTGAAAGATCTCTGCACTTATAAGATGAAATTGAAAAATTCAAATGTTGAAGTTGTCTCCATACTTTCCCATCTTTCTCTACTATAAAAATGTACTGATCCTAGTTCTTTCTCCATTCCCTGCACCATTGGAGAGCTAACATTCGTAAATGTTTTAATAGACCTGGTGGTGCATCGATAAATGTAATGCCTATTGCACTGTATGAAATGTTACATTTGGGAGACCTGAAACCAACCAATATGGCGATCCAATTAGCCAACAAAAGCACAGTTCAACCACTTGGAATCCTGGAGGATGTCTTGGTAAAGGTTAATCAACTTATCTTCCTTGTAGATTTGTACATTATAGACATTGTAGAGGAAAAGAACACATACCACCCTGATTTTGGGCAGACCATTCTTGATGACAGCTAAGACTAAGATTGATGTGCACTCAAGAATTTTGTCCATGGAATTCGGAGACAATCAGATCACTTTTAATATTTTTGATGTTATGAAGCACCCAATTGAGAATTACTCCATTCTGTATGATCATTCTTTTTTTTTTATTGATGCTTCACAGCCAGAAGAATGTATAAACATATAATTAGGACTGAGTGACATTCTATATAATGACTTACGTTTGCTTGATTCTAACACTACACCAAAACATGTTTTCAACCATTTTTGGCCAGTTTGCAATTTCTAACACCTATGAAACTATAGATATGCCATTTGATTTTGTATTTTGCAAAAAAAGAAAAGGAAGAAAAGGAAGAAAAAGAAGATAAACAATAGGATAGTCAGCAACAACCAAGCTTGGATATCAAACCACTGCCTACACATCTAAAATATGCTTACTTGGACACTGAATTACAACAAACAATAATTATATCCAACACCCTGACTATAGAAAAGGAAGGTAAATTAATTTCAATTCTGTAGAGAAATAAAAAAGCTATTGGCTGGATCTTGGATGACATCCTTGAGATTAGTCCAACCACTTGTATGTATAGAATTTTATTGGACAATGAAATAAAGCCAACAAGGCAGCCTCAAAGAAGACTCAACCCAACCATTGCTGAAGAGGTAAAGAAAGAGGTTGCTAAATTATTGAAATCTGGTATTTTCTATCCTATTTCATATAGTGAGTGGGTGTCACCAGTCTAAGTGGTGCCAAAGAAGTCAAGAACAACTGTGATACAAACAAAGGATAAAGAAATGCTGCAAAACTAGAGTTGCCAACAAGTGGAGGGTCTGCATAGATTATAGAAAGCTGAATCAAGCTACAAGAAAAGACCATTTTCCACTGTCCTTCATTGATCAAATACTTGAGAATTTGACAGGTAAATCACATTATTGTTTTCTTGATGGCTTTTCAGGATATATGCAAATACACATAGCACCCGAGGACCAATACAAGACAACATTCACGTGCCCATTTGGTGCCTTTGCTTATTCAAGAATGCCATTTGGCCTTTATAAAGTACCAACCACCTTCCAAAGATGCATGATAAGTATTTTCTTTGATTTAATTGAAGAATTCATGGAAGTATATATTGATGATTTCACTATTTTTGGTTATACATTTGATTTATGCTTGAATAGTTTATCTAAAGTACTACATACGTGTGTGCAATCTAATTTAGTTCTTAATTTTCAAAATGTCATTTCATGGTTAAAGAATGAATAGTTCTGGGACACTTAATTTCAGAAAAAGGGATAGAAGTAGATAGAACTAGAGTTGAAGTTATCACTGCACTAAATTATCCTAAATTTGTTAAAGATGTTAGATCTTTCCTTGGTCATGTTGGATTTTATAGGAGTTTTATTAAGGATTTTAGCAAAATGGCTTCTCCATTATCTAAATTATTGCAAAAAGATGAACCATTTGTATTTAATCAATCATGCAAGAATTCCTTTGATGATTTAAAACTTAAGTTAACAACAACACCTAGTATGCAGCCTCCTAATTGGAAGTGTACCTTTTAAACTTATGTGTGATGCATCAGATTTTGCATTAGGAGTTGTGCTTTCCCAAATGATTGATAACATATCTCATGTAATAACTTATGCTTCTAGGACATAAGATTCAACTCAAATAAATTATACTACCACTAAAAAAGAGTTGTTAGCTATAGTATTTGCTTTAGACAAGTTTAGGTCATATTTACTAGGTACAAAGATAGTAACATATATTGACCATGTTGCATTAAAGTATTTACTCAAGAAACATTATGCTAAGCCAAGGTTGATTAGATGGATTCTTTTATTACAAGAGTTTGAAATAGAAATATGAGATACAACTGGCATGTGTAAAATATCAAACTGACTTTGTACCAATAAATGATAATTTCCCTAATCAATATCTATTTGAAATCCAATTTGTTCCATGGTATGATGACCTTGCTAATTATATAGCTACTGTAGTTTTGCCTAATAATACAGATAAAAACCAAATTCATAAGTTAAAGAGTGATTCTGCTAATTATGTATGGGATGATCCCTATTTAAGGAAGTATTACGATGGAGAAGGACAGTAGTGGGGAAGGTATGGAGGATCTAGTTGGCCCAGCTATAATCCAAACTATAACCAAAGGCAGACAGGCCGGGAGCAAGAGGTGAAGGAGGAAGAAAAGAAAAACCAGTCATTGAAAGGAGTCATAAACACTATTGCTAGCGGGTTTGCTGGAGGAGGATCATCAAACTCAGCCAGAAAGAGATACCTTAAAAGTATACATTCAATCAATGTCGCTAAGAAGAAGAAGCTCCCGAGAATGCCACCAATAACATTTATTGATGAGGACTTTCAAGGCATAGACGCACAGTAGGATGTGTGACGCTCATAATTTAGAAAACAATTTTATTTGAATATGTGGAATTTTCGCAAATTTTTTTTTTTCGAAATTGAAATCATAACCTTGTAAACATTTTATATTTGCACAATTCATAAAAGAAGAGAATAAAAGAGAATGATAATTTACAAGAGTACATGCATTTATATATATATCATATAGGTATATGTTCCAGGAACCATGAGATAACATTTACAATTCAAAATTATGGGTAAAATATTTAAAATCAAAAGTTTCACATATCTAGCCCATCAAGTAGGTTCCTATTAACTACCAAGCATCTATCCAAGACTATGGGGAGAAGTCTTCATTCTCAGCTTCGTACAAAACTTCAAAAGCCTCCATCTCGTCAGATGAAAGATCAGATAGTGAGATGTCTCCTTCGTCGGCTGTGACCTCCACTGATGTGTTCCTCCCTCCGGTCACCCTCGTCGTTAGTCCGGTGGCATCATGATCGAGAAACTGGAACTGGTACCGCAGGGGTCTAGGAGGTCGCTCGGTTCCTCTATATATATCATAATTATATAAGTTGGTAATTCTCCTATTATCCTCTCTACAAAAAGGTACGCTATACGATACATGGGCATCCACAGTGACGACTGAGTCCGGTCCATCCATCCCAGGAGTTATTACATGTTTATAGAATCCTACCTGCTAATACTCTCTAAATAACTCATTATATTTAAAATTATACTGTACATCTGCTATTCTAAGTCTGCAGGGTTGGGTGGTCATTGTTCTGCCCTGAAATGTTGGGTATAAGGGTAAGCCTATTCCTATTCATAATCTTAATATAAACAATGAAACAAAAGGATGATAGAATATAAACAGGTAGAGTAATTTCAATCAATTTCATCAATATAAAATCTCAGTCAATCAATCAATCAACAGTCACTGAGCATGCAAGTAAGGGCTAACATCAACATAATATAATCCTAGGTAATCATGCTATTCGTCTTTCACTTCCATCATGATTCTCAATTTCCATTCTTATCTTGGGCCCCTAAACGCTGCCAACCTCACCACCCAGATGGTGTTGGCCTTACGCCAGTGTGGATAGCTGCCAGTTAGCACTACGCTACACAGATACAACGT
This sequence comes from Macrotyloma uniflorum, assembly GCA_016859785.1. Lineage (NCBI taxonomy): Eukaryota > Viridiplantae > Streptophyta > Magnoliopsida > Fabales > Fabaceae > Macrotyloma > Macrotyloma uniflorum. Next base: position 1,739,380 of record BDMB01000038.1, read on the forward strand.
GTGCGCACAAGCCCCTTTGACAAAAAAAATAGTCAGCGATTCAGTCGGGAACGAAGTGCGAGGCCCGTAATAGTCCCCAAGCACATCGTGCACATCGATGGTTGAGCCACTTCACCACCCTTCAGTTCCCCTAGGTTTTGAACCTTCCTAAACTACACCCTAGTGTATCTCTGTGACTAATCCACACGTAATTCAACTTGAAAGGATCTTACTGTCCAAATCTCACAACTTTTCTACTTTCCAGGCGATAAATTTCCAACTTATCAGATCCAGATATCAGTCAATCACAAAAGACAATCATATTGGGGTGCAAATAAAAAAATACAGCACAATATCAAACAAGAGTGCAAATAGTAAAAATAGGGGGTGCGAATAGTAAAAACAGAAAAATAATGGGGTGCAAATAGTAATTTTTTTTTTATAGATGCACTGAGCGCACGGCTGCGCTACACGCTCCAAATTTCGCTGAGCGGATTTTTTTTTTTTTTTTAGTGTGTTGAGCGGATTTGCTGCGTTGAGCGGATTTGCTCCAGTGATGTGTGTTCTTCATTGCGCTTAGCGGATTCCAATCCGCTGAGCAGATCTTTGCAGAGACGCGAAAAACGTCTCGAGTTTCAGTGTTTTAACCGATCATTTCCAAAATTAAACACGTCCAAGCAACAATCAAACCACAAAATAGCATACATTGCAGATTAGAATCAGAAATAAACTCCCCTTACCTTGAAATTGTTCAAAAATCCAAAAATAGAGACACTTGAAATTTTCTAACTCAACCTTCAAAAATCAATGAAATCTTACTGTTAATCTAAGATTCTAATCGGTAGAAATCAAATTAGAAGCTTGGATTTGAGTTAGATTCCCTCAATTTTTGAAAAATCGAGAATCGGGAGTGATATGGCAAACTTGAAATTGGAAGTAGAGAAAGAAAGAAGAACTGGTGCGACAAAGAGAATAAGAGAAATGGAAATTTTGAAAACAAGAGGAAGAAGAAGATGGAGCTACTGTGTACTGAGAGAAGAGAAGGAGAATTGCTTCGCGCTGAAGGAAGAAACATGAAGAAGAAAAATTGAGTGGCAGTTGTTACATAAATATAATAACTGAGGCGGTTTGATTTTTTATTTTATTTTTTATTTTGATTTTTTTTTGTATTAATATTTATTTATTTATTTTTAAAAAATAATAATAATTATAATAAAAATAATTTCTATTAATTCCAAATATCACACACAAACTAAAATACACATCCAAAAATTAAGGGTGTTATAGGATGACCCTATGGTGATTATAGTGGAGGCCGCCAACTTTGCTGTGAAAAAGACATTGGTTGATCAGGGAAGCTCAGTAGACATTCTATATTGGAAGACTTTCCAAAAGATGGAACTCTCGGAGGACGCTTTGCAACCATATGATGATCAAGTTGTCAGCTTCTTGGGGGAAAGGGTGAACACCAAGGGCTACATAGATTTGTATACCAAGTTTGGGGAGTTTTGCAGGGTTATTAAGGTGAGGTATGTCATAATAGATGCAAGTACGTCATATAACATGTTGTTGGGGCGGCCTTCCCTCAACAAGCTAGGTGCCATTGTGTCTACTCCACATTTGGCCATGAAATTCCCTACTCTAAGAGGAGAAATAGTCACAATCTATGGTGACCAGAAAACAGTTAGGGAATGCTATGGGGCAAGCCTGAAAACACCTTGTGACCGGGAGGAGAGGATAAAAGAAGAAAAGAGGTCGAGAAAGGAAGATATGGTTGCCATGACTAACTCAGATCCCAAAATCAATGAAGATGCAAGGGTACAACCGAAAGAGGAGACGGTCTCGATATACATTGGAAGGTCAGACCAGTTAACACATATGGGATCCACATTGATAAGGGAGGAGAAGGAAGCCATACTCAGCTCGCTGAAGAAAAATGTAGACTTGTTTATATCCAAGATTGATAAGGGAGGAGAAGGAAGCCATACTCAGACATGCCAGGAATAGATCCAAGAGACATCACTCATCGGTTGTCAGTCTAAAAGGAGGCAAGGCTAGTTTCTCTAAAAAGAAGGAAGATGGGGGAGGAAAGGCAGATGGTAGTGAAGGAAGTAGGGAAGTTGTTGAAGGCTGGTTTTATTGAGAGGGCCAGGTATACTACCTGGTTGGCAAACGTGGTTTTGGTGAAGAAGACAAGTGAAAAGTGGCGTATGTGTATACAGACTTAAACAAAGTGTGCCCAAAGGACACATACCCACTACCCAACATTGACCAGTTGGTGGACGGGGCAACTAGGCATAAAATGTTAAGTTTCTTAGATGTTTATTCCGGTTATAACCAGATAATGATGCACCCTGATGAAGCTGAAAAGATAGCATTCATCACTGAATACTACAACTTCTATTATAGGGACTACCTATCAAAGACTTATGGATAGGATGTTCGAGAAATAGTTAAAAAGGAGCACAGAGGTGTATGTTGATGACATGGTTGTGAAATCAGACTCATGTGACCATCATATTCAAGACATGGATGAGATATTTTCGGTTCTCCGAAAATTCAACATGAGGTTAAATCCTGAGAAAGTGTGTTTTCGGGGTGTAAGGAGGGAAGTTTTTGGGATTCATGTTGACTAGACAGGGGATAGAAGCAAATCCAGATAAATGTAGAGCAGTCATTGATATGAGGAGCCCAAGCAACATGAAGGAGGTGCAAAGGTTGGTGGGACGCCTCATAGCCTTATCTCGTTTTACACTGGTCATAACTGAGAAGATCCGCCCTATGATAAAATTGTTAAAGAAGGCAACCAAGTTCAAGTGGGACGAGATGTTTCAAGAGAGGTTTGAAGAAATAAAAAACTTCTTAACATCCCCACCAATACTACAAAAACCACAGACTGGTCGGCAACTTATCTTGTACTTGTCGGTCTTAGAGTATACTATAAGTTCAGTTTTGGCTTAAGAAGTAGGGGGAGAGGTAAAGCCAGTTTATTACACTAGTAGGATGTTGCAAGAGGTAGAAACGCGTTACCAGCTACTAGATAAGGTAGCGCTGGCAGTAGTAATGGCGATAAGACGTCTAAGACAATACTTTCAAAGTCATAAGATAGTGGTGCGAACAGACTACCCGATAACAAAAGTACTAAGAAAGCCAGAGGTATCCTGGAGGATGATAGCTTGAACAATAGAGCTGTCGGAATTTGACATATCATATGAGAAAAGAGAACCTATGAAAGCCCAGTGTCTGGCAAACTTTATTGGAGAATTACAAGGAGAGTTGGGCAAGGTCGACAAAGAAGAAGAAGAATGGTGGAAGCTATTGGTGGATGAGTCATCAAATAAACAAGATAGTGGTGTAGGAATAGTGCTAGAACGACTTGGAGGGGTGATTGATAGTGGAGCAGTCCTTGGTGTTTCAGTTTAAGGCTTCAAACAACCAGACCGAGTACGAAGCACTGATAGTTGGGTTGACATTAGCTTGAGAAATTGGAGTTGAAAGAATTGACTACCATACAGACTCTCAACTGGTAGTAGGACAATTATCAGGGGAACTCCAAGTGAAAGAACCACTAATGCTAAAGTATTATCATTGCACTTTAAGGAGGATGGAAGGATTCAAAGATAGTAAGGTCAGCCACATCCCTCGAATGGAAAACATTAGGGTAGACACCCTGTCCAAGCTTGCAACTTCCAAACGGGGACAACATCACCACACAGTCATCCGACACACCCTAAGCCAGCCATCAATAGAACAAAATGAATGTCAGCAAATAGAAGCCCATCCTACTTGGATGACACCTTACTATTAGTACTTGGAGAAAGGGACTTGCCCAGTAGGTGACAAAGAGGCAACCTTATTCAGGAAACAAGCCTCTCGGTTTATATTGATAGGAAATGAGTTGTTAAAAAGAAGCTTTGATGGACCATCCTTGAAATGTCTGGGTCTTGACCAGACGGAATATGTGTTGAATGAGTTGCATAGGGGGATTTGTGGAACTCATGCAGGAGGGAGGTCCATGGCGGCAAAGGTGTTAAGGGCAAGATTTTATTGGCTTATCATCCGGGAAGATTGCATTAACTATGTCAAGAAGTGCCGAGAATGCCAGATGAATGGTGGCCTTATACACTTGGCACCTGAGAAGCTGCACCATGTAAGCTCACCTTAGCCATTTGAAACTTGGGGAATGGATATCGTTGGACCCTTTCCAATGGCTAAGGGGCAATGCAAATTTTTACTCGTACTAGTGGACCACTTCACCAAATGGATTGAAGTTGAGCCCCTCGCGAAAATCACAGCTACACAAGTGCAAAAGTTTGTATGGAAGAACATAATATGTAGATTTGGTATTCCCCACACCCTAATCACGGATAATGGCTGACAATTCACTGATAAAGGTTTGGAAGCCTTCTACAAAGGTTTGGGTATTCGGCATGCAACCAACTCTGTAGAACACCCACAAGCTAATGGCCAAGCCGAAAGCGCAAACAAGGTAATATTGAACGAGCTCAAGAGGTTGGGAGCAGCAAAGGGAAGATGGACTGAAGAACTGATAGAAGTCCTATAAGCATACCGGTGTACACCCTAGTCGACCATTGGGGAAACTCCTTATAGCCTCATGTATGGAGTGGATGCAATGCTGCCAGTGGAGGTAGGAGAGGTCAGTCCGAGAAGGAAGTAGTGGAACTTGGAGCAGAATGAAGAGGCAATGAAGGTGGAGTTGGAACTACTGGCTGAACTACGAGACAAAGCTTACTTGAGACAAGAAACATGCAGGAAGAGGGCTGCGAGGAGGTTTAATTCCAAGGTGAAACCACGAAGCTTCAAAGAAGGAGACCTAGTCCTTCGAGTTAAAAGTGCAGCAAGGAGAGACCCAACTGAGGGGAAGTTGGCAGCAAACTGGGAGGGACTGTTCAAGATAATAAAGGCACTTGGGAATGGAGCATATCATCTACAGGATATGACTGGGAAGTAATTACCTAGATCATGGAATGCAAATTTATTGAAATTTTATTACAGTTAGACATTTGTAAGAATTGATCAAACACCAGAAATCAAAGAAGCCTATTGTTTCTATTCACTCATTTGTCTTCTAGCCAGTTATTTAACTTAAGAGAGGAAGCTTCACTCAACCAAGAGTGATCCTTCTCGGCCAAAGGAAGCTTCACTCAACCAAGGTGAATCCTTTCGGCCTAATGCTTAACTTAAGAGAGGAAGTTTCACTCAACCAAGAGTGATCCCTCTCGGCCAAAGGAAACTTCACTCAACCAAGAGTGAATCCTTTCAGCCTGATGCTTAACTTAAGAGAGGAAGCTTCACTCAACCAAGAGTGATCGCTCTCAGCCAAAGGAAGCTTCACTCAACTAAGAGTGAATCCTTTCGGCCTAATGCTTAACTTAAGAGAGGAAGCTTCACTCAACCAATAGTGATCCCTTTCGGCCAAAGGAAGCTTCACTCAACCAAGAGTGAACCCTTTTGACCTAATGCTTAACTTAAGAGAGGAAGCTTCACTCAACTAAGAGTAATCCTTCTCGGCCAAAGGAAGCTTCACTCAACCAAGAGTGAATCCTTTCGACCTAATGCTTAACTAGTGAGAGGAAGCTTCACTCGACCAAGAGTGATCCCTCTCGGCCAAAGGAAGCTTCATTCAACCAAGAGTGACCCCTCTCGGCCAAACGTTTAAAAAGGAACTTCATTCAACCAAGAGTGACCCTTCTCGGCCAAATGTTTAAAAAGGAGTTTCACTCAACCAATAGTGACCCCTCTCGGCGAAATGTTTAAAAAGGAGTTTCACTTAACCAAGAGTGACCCCTCTCGGCCAAACGTTTTAAAAGGAGTTTCACTGAACCAAGAGTGACCACTCTCGGCCAAACGTTTAAAAAGAGTTTCACTCAACCAAGAGTGATCCCTCTCGGCCAAATGTTTAAAAATGGTCACATTATTGTCATTTAAAAAATGTACCCTTTGGACCTATAGTAACTTATAGAACTTAGAATACTCTTCAAAAAGCATACAAGGCAACTTAGACGAAAAGAAGAGAAATGAGCACCAAAACGAAGAAGTGATATTCATTATATTGAAGATATTCAACGAGGGAGTTGCAAAAAGTAGTTAAGTACAAAGTAAAAGTAAAATCAACAAGCAGGGGCATCTGGGTCATGGGGAGGAGAGGGGGGTTGCTCAGTCTCTTCTTGATCTTCTGCATCTTCGGGAATGTTATCGATGGAGACAAGTTCACCTTTGTAAACATCCAACCCAACATCGAAGATAAAGGGCTTGGCGAATGCCCTTCTAGAAGCCTAACTCATGCTCATTGAGAAGGAGGCACTTGAGATGATCGCACTCCTTCTCGGCAGCAACACTGGCCGACAAGGCCCTTGAAAGGTTCTTCTCCAAGCCCTTCATAGTATCTTTGAGCAGCTTCTCGGCTTGATCAACCATCCCAAACTTATCCTTCCTGGCTGCGTTGTCCAACTCCAAGGTAGCAAGTCTATCCTCTAGCTCTTTGTTCTTGGTGTTCAGGGCAGAGTTAGCTTCCAGAGCATCCTTCAGAGATGAACCAGTCTCCCCCAGTTCATTTTAGAGACAGTTAAGCTCCTCATTCTTATAGGATTTTCCCCATTCGAATATCATCTGATGCCCTAGTAATAGAGTCCTTGTGTGTAACTCAACGAAGGAGTTACACACATCTTCCCTCTCGGCCATGTAAAAAAACTCCCTTTCGGCTAGGGACAAGTTCACGTTCACTCTTCTGCTTGTTTGTAAATCTGAGCCAATGAACCGAGAAGGAGCAGACGAGCTGCTTCCCGGCATGGAGATGCGAATCTTCTTGGGTGATGGCTCCTCTCGGCGATGCTTTCGAGAGTCCTTCCTCTTATGCCTTCTTTTTTCTGGTTCAATAGGCTTAAACCCCCCAATGTCATTAGCCACAATGGGCCCAACAGCAGCTTCTGCTTGTTTGGCCTTCTCCGCCATCTGGTTTCGGTAAAACCGAAAGGCATTCTTGGACATACCCATATCTCCAGCCATGATTCCTAGCAGCAAAATACAAATTCAACATCGTCAAGCACTTAACCAAAAGCAAAAGCAAATGAGAATAACGTTTAGCATCAATGTCTATAAGCCCATTAGGGGAAATGAAATCTCTGAGAAAGTGACGAGCTGGCAGTCGGCGGGGGAGCTGGTCCAAAAGATCAAGCACCTGGCAGTCATAGTCTAACATTTGAGTGTGAGACCAGTGGCTATACCGCAAAGTCTCTCAGGTCCATTAGAAGGGAAACCTTGGTTTATTGTCACGAAAAAATGAAGGGATGCCACCATCTTCGATGACAACCTTAAACAATTCGCCCTTGAAATTTTTATAAGAAGTAGTGAAAGGCTTGAATAAAAGACATGAGGGCTAACCGATAAGGGAAATCCAACTAATTTCCCTCCCTACCCAGCTACTGAAGTGATGAAGAAACGCTAAGGGTGTAAGAATAATGGAGAATGCCCAGCAGAGAACCTGAAAGGCTTGTAGAGACGTCTAACTTTTTGGGTGAAGTTGGGAAGGGGCTACGTTTACCTGTAACTATTCAATATCCTTATGAAAAAATAATCTCATCAGAACGTTTTCGTGGTCGAATACATTTTGAATTTGATAAATGCATTGCTTGTGAAGTATGTGTTCGTGTCTGTCCTATAGATCTACCCGTTGTTGATTGGAAACTAGAAACTGATATTCGAAAGAAACGATTGCTTAATTATAGTATTGATTTTGGAATCTGTATATTTTGTGGTTAGAGCATGCAGCACGTTGATAATGAAGTCATTGAATGGGACACATACATGAATATTAGAGAATAAACATGAATACATATAGAAGTCCTAGTCAAAACCCTCCCGGCCATGACAAACGTGGTCAGCCGGCCCACACCAACAAGCCACAACAACCCCATCCCCAGTACCCTCAGCCAAGACATCATGATCTTGTACAAATTCATGGATAGTCTTGATTCGGCTGAACTGAGAAAAGTTGTCTATTACCCTAGGACAAACCCACTCATACCCAGGCCGTTTCAGACGATTGAGGTCTAACCACTCATCCTTAGAAAGTGGACTAGCACCTGTCTCGTCATTCCCCTCCCGAGGAGACCCACTCGGCATAGGGTTGGAAGCTTCTCGATTTACAGGATCTTCCATGGGCCCTACCTGACTAGAAGCTAACCCGGGAACCACTCGAACACTCTCCCCCACCTACGAACCCGACAGCCTCTCGGAGCTAGAAGAAGAAGAAGACATACCAAAATACAATTTGCCTTTTAGAGGAATGAAGAAAATGAAGAAGCACATCACTTACCTCTTGAATCTCATATTTATAAAGGCTGGGAGGGAAACCCAAACGTCATCAAGCCCTCTCACTCTATCTCAACCATCATTACTTTAGGCCTTGAGCCCCGTGCCTAACAGTTGGAGGGAAAACTGTTGAACTTCTCAAAGCATGTGTCCACGTGGCATATGACCGTTTTCAAAATTCCTTTCAAATCTCTTCCACCGCAAGGCCTCAAGCATCATGCTCCCAGCCTCATGTCTCACTCGAGACTTGGGGGGCTAGTGTACGGGTAGGTTATCCGAGAACCTCTCTGATAACCGTAAACCCACCTTAATTAGGGATAATTTAAGCATAATGAGGTATTATTCTAGAACCTCCTAAATTATCCTTAAACACAGATTAGCCAAGGCTAAACCAGGTGATTAATTCTTCTAGGAGTAGACTACTTACCTTACTGACCTAAGTCCAAGCACTTGGCCCAATCCACGAGGTTATAAATAGGTAAAAAATGATAAGGTAGGTAGAAATAATTGAATAGTTTTACTGTTAAAAATATATCATTTTCGGATATTCACTGACTTAAGCGTCGAAGTGTCATCAATAGGTACACTTCCATTCAATGGACGAGAAACTCTCAACATCAGGAGGAAGAAGGACGAGAAGCTCACAACAATTAGGAGAGGAATACTGATGTGAAGATCTCTTATAGCTCTCAACCTTACCGTTAACCTCTCGGTAAGAACAAGATAATAAAGTGATATTTTACAAACATATATTATTAGAATTATTCATATTTTTTACAAATATTTTTATAAATTTTCTATAAAAATTTATAAAAAATGAGTATTTTACAAATTTTCTTATGAATTTTGTAAAATTTATAAAAATCTATAAAATAAAATTAATAAAATATTAACATTTTTTACATACTTTTATTAAAAATGTACTAGAATAACCCAACTCCACCAAATCAAATAACTTATATCCAATAAGTTACACCCCACAAGATAAGTATATAAGTAAATATTCATTAAACTCACTATATTTGTCAATTAATATTCACAAAATATAAGATATTCAAAAGATAGAAGATATCCACAAGATATCAAATATATCAGTTGAGATACACTAAGGTAATCTTTTACAAAAATCATACTATAAATAAGTGGTACCTATCAGGTATATTCTACTCTCAACCTAATATTAAACCTTGCTTATACTGTATATTGACTTGAACTCGGAGTGTAAAGGCAGATATCTCACTACGCGGTTCAGAGGAGCTTAGGAGCATTTGTTCAAGTAGAATAAGGAAGCAATCTTAATGTACTCGGTTCGTGTTAGTACATTTTGGCGCCCATCATGGGGCCGAGTTACAATTAAGGAAATGACTTTAACAAGGAATACAACCAGTAAGAAGAATCAAGGAGTCACCGCTTTTATCGATCTCAATTCTACACATTAAAATATCTCCACTTAACATCAAGCATTATCATGAGCAATTCAACACTTGAGTTTATGGTTAGTTTATTCTTCTATTCTCAATGATTTTTTCATAACACATTTTCAGTATAGGGATAACTCCCCCAGCTCATCCCCGTGCCCCTCCATAGTCATTTGCGATAAAGAGACCACCGACAAAGTTAACTTCTTGGCCTAGAAGCTACTCCGCGACACCGGCAAGCCGACATGAATCGTTGGCACCACCTTCCTTGTTCTCGTCGTCCCCCTCATTATGGAGATGGACCACGAGCAACAACTCAATGACCTCGACAACGACACACTTGTGCAATCTCTCTTTCGTCTCTTCTACGATTTGAGAATTGCTAAATACAATTCAAATGTACAAATCTTTCCCAATGTGCTTCCAAATTGCTACTACTGAGGCTGATTTCAAATCCAATCCATTCAAATCTTCGAAGCTTAGATTCATGGTTAGTAGTATCCTTCTATCCTTAATTATTTTTTCATGAAAATTTTTCAAATCATAGGGAAGGCTACTGAAATTGGAGAACCAACCACCGCGTCCTCAGCATGGACCGATTCTTCCATCGTTGGTGACCACGACTCTAAATAGGAATTCGGCTCTAGACACAATGACACGAGAACGGACGACCCTCTAAATCAAATCGCTGCACAATTTGCCCAAACCTCTTCCAGGTTCCCACGCGATCTTTAGCAAAACTGATTCCTACTAATCAAATCATCATTGAAATAACAATCAAGGAGAAATATCCTACTAATCAAGCTACTATCTAAATCCACAAATCCACCACCTTCGGCTCGAATTCAAAGCAATTAAAGGGAAAACAACAAAAATTTTCATTGTCACCGGATGCCACTCCAACGTCTTCAACAAGATGTCTTGTCGCTGCTATTGTTGTGACTACCATCCTATCATCATTCATGGTCGTCGGAGCAAAACAATTTTCAAACTCTTAAGAAAAAACCCTCTTCATTCTCCAAAGGAAAGGGCCATTCAATCAAAGCAGGAACTTCTATCCTCTCCAACCTCGCGTCGCCGATGGTAATCGTGGCTCTAGATAAGAATTTGGTTCCAGGCACAATGACACAAGCGTGGGCGATGCCGTGTGCTAATAATGGTAAGGGTTTCGACTTCATCCCGCAAGCCCTGACATTTAAGTACAAGTTGCAACCCTTGGTTAGAGTGTTGCAGGTCTAAGTTTCTTTCATTGCAAGTCTTGAATCTAGTAATGGATGTCTTAACTCATGAGGATCCCAATGTTTGCACTATAGCTTGCTGAAATTGGAGAACCAACCACTGCCTCCTCAGCCTAGACCGGTTCTTCCATCGTCGGTGATCGCGGCTCACAAGATAATTTACGGTTTAATACTACATCAAAAGTTTCACAAGATCCATTTGGGGTTTAATACTAAAATCACAAATAATGGATTCTTGCATTTTATGAAATGATGAAGTAATTTTTTCATATGACAACGAGGATAATAATACAAATATTGCACATCATGACGTTAAGTGTTCAAGATCTTCCTAATTGATATTGGTGGTTGATAAGTGTTTATTTGTGCATGAAAAAGAGATTAATTTAAAACACTAATCAAGGGAAAATAGCGTTAAATGACTACAAAGGCCCCAGAATTGCTTAATCCAAGTGCAGACCATTAAAAGAGAAGAAGAGAATGGAAAAGTGGCCAAAAGTTAAAGAAAGAAGCGCTAAGCGGATGTGGCGCTGAGCGAACACTAGTGCTCAGCGCATTCCTGAGCTCAGCGCACTTCCTGCGCTCAGCGGATTCTGGCGCTGAGCGGATCCTTGCACTAGGCGAAGCGCAACTGAAGTTGTTTCAGTCCGCTCAGCGGAGTCATATTTCGCTGAGCGGATCTTAACCAACGTTGGCCGAATTTTCCTATATAAGGAGGTAGCCACGAAGTTTTCAAATCATCACTTCCAGAGAGGAAAACAACAAAGACTTCTAGAGTCATAGTCTAGCTTGGGAAAGCATCCGGAACATCCGGAGGCAATTGGGTCTAGGGTCTACTTTGTAATCTTCTAGTGGAGCTACCAGCTATGGAGGGCTAAGGTACTTATCTTGTATAGGGATTAGATTTGAATGTAATTCTTCATCTTTCTATATCTAAATTGAGGCATTTATTATTTCAAGGTTTTTATTGTATGCTTTTATGTTTATCTTTGAGCAAGTATATCTGTGGGAACAGGGTATTTATTCTGAAATCAATATAAACCCCCAATTAACCTAATTTTGGGAACGAAATTAGAGTAATTGGGTTTGATAAAATCAACTTCACTGCTAAAATTTCTATTAGTCTTTAAAGGAATTTAAAGGGTTTTGAGAATTTTTAGGGTTTCTGATCAAGACATTGACAGAAACTAATATTAGTTTAATTATAATAAAGGCTTTAATAGAGATTGTGCAAAGTTTGAAGGATTACAGTTAAGTCTAAATTCCTATACACTTTATTGCATTTGATTTATTATCTACTTCTTCCTCTCGTTATTATTATTCCAATCAATCTGAATCTGATTCTACTCGAAACCCTTAAGGACAAAATTTCTATATCTGAATCCCTAAGTTCGATACCCTCAATTCGGTACACTTGCCGAGAGGTTTTTGAAAATCTTAACAGTGGTCTTATCAACTCTATTGGAATCCGATCATCCACAAACGAATCTCCTGATCGCATATATTTCTACAACAAATCCTCTTCCAGGGACAATGATTGTATACAATATTAATGAAATACATCATTAACTTTCCCAAATATTCGAGCAATCGTCTGAATTGACTATCTATCGCGAAGTTGCTCCAGAAGTTTGAAATATCAAGTAGAATAGTAGCATAGACTATTATTTGAAATTGAATCTCTTCGCTTCAAGAATTGATTGCTATACACTCCCAACTTATTGCTAGCCAATTGTCAAGTAAATTTCAAATAACAAAAGTTTTATTACTTTAGAATTACCATGATACCGCAAGAAGCATGGTGGAATTTCGAAAGCTCACGTTTCTCACACTCCAAGAGCCGACAACATACGAGCTAAAATTAGCCGAACCAAAAGAAACGACACATATCATCTACAAGATCTGCCCGGGAAATAAAACGCTTGACGTATTCAACAAATGTAACATTTCAACCACCCCTGACTTTGATTGAAGCATTTGGTTAACTCCAAATGGAAGATTCAAGTCAATCAGCCACGCCCGACTTTAATTAAAGTGTACTCCAAACAGAAGAATTAAGTCACTCATCCATGCTTGACTTTGATTGAAGCGTTTGATTAACTCCAAACGGAAGATTCAAGTCACTCGGCCTCATCTCGAGCATACTTTGACAACTCGACTACAAATAAAAAAAATCTTTCTTAGTCGCTTTAGTTCCTATGAAAGTCTTGCAACTAGGGGAATTTGTGTACTAGAAAATAAATTAAACATATATAACTGAGAATTACATGGCCAAGAACATCTTGACATCTCGACTTACGTAGTAGTGGCATATTTCCTAACGACATATTTCTCGCCTCTTTTATCCCAAAATTTTTTTCTTTGATATCAGGAGCATACTTCGACAACTCAACCTTATCCCAAAATTTTTTCCGCCTTTTTCAAACAACACCTCACACTTACTAACACGACTATCAATTGAGCACATGACGACACATCCCTCAATAAATAGTCATTTCAACCTTTCAAGCTTCACAACTAGGGGGACTTGTGTACTGGAAAAGCCTAACTCCACCAAATCCAATAACTTAGGCCCAACAAGTTACGCCGCACAAGATAAGCATATCAGTTAATATTCATTAAACTCACTACATCTGTCAATTAATATTTACAAGATATAAGATATTCACAAGATATAAGAAAATCACAAAATATAAGATATCCACAAGATATCAAATATATCAGTTGAGATACACTAAGGTAATCTGTTACAAAAATCATATTATAAATAAGTGGTACCTATTAGGTGTATTATACTTCAACCTAATATTAAACCCTGCTTATACTATATATTGACTTGAGCATTAGAGTGTAAATGCAGGTATCCCACGCGGTTCAAAAAAGCTTAAGAGCATTCGACCAGATAGAAGAAGGAAACAGCCTTGATCTACTCGGTCCATGTAAATACAAAAAATCTTATTTCTGAAAATTTTATCCTCTTCTTTATTTTAAAATTTTATTTTTTGGAAATTTTCTAACTATTCTCTAATCTTCTAAAAATCTTATCTCTTTATTTTTAATCAAACATATCTTCATTATGAAAATAAGGATTTGACTATGATATATTTTCTTCTGAACTTTCTTTATTGGTATTCGGGAATGATCTCGCCTTTTGTAATTTTTTTATTAAACTCTTCAAAAAGAGGTTGTCTCCGATATTACTTTTTCGGTTATTTCAATTAGGATTTCTTCTTGTACTTTCATGTTTTCTCTTCAGAGAAGTATTCTAACTCTTTGAGTTTGTTTGTTCTTGTGCCTCTTCTCATTTTTCTTTCATCTTTCTTTCGTTTAATTCATACTTTGAAGCTTTACATTTCGAATTTGAAACTATAGAAGGAAGTTCTACTTGTTACACAATACTTAGATTTGATCTCTCTCTTTGCCTTACTTTGCAATTGCTTCTTGATTAAGAATGAGAGCAAAGTTGTGAATCTTCACACTCTTTGAACATTTATTCAATTGGTTAATTGGATCTTCGAATAGAGAGATGATTAACATCTAATATTGGCTAGAACTTAGAATTTTCTTCACTATTTCATGTTTTGCACTTTATTTCTTACAATTTATATTCCATCACCTTTAAATTCTTGCAAAACTGTCTTTTAATTCGGTAATTGAGTAGTTTCAAGGAGATTTTATGGTTTGTAATCAATGAGAAAGGATTTCTTAGTGTCCTCTTAAGAATATAGAGCACTTGAATTTCTTTCAAGAGAGCATAGTGTAAGGAGACTTGCATAATGTGTTCTAGCTTTGTATTCTCAAGTTGATCTAGCACCTTCAAGTTGATTTCAATCTGTGAAACTCCAGTAGATAGTTTTATTGCTTTTCAATTTACTGCTTTAGTTTTAAAATTCAAATCACATTTATTTTGAATTCAAGTCCTGCATAGTTTAGTTTCAATTCACTGAATTTACATTTTCCAAAAATGATAGGTAGTGTTCTTGATTTGTTCATGTTCTTATTTTGGTCATTTTTTCCAGATTTGAGTTGACATTTCCAATCCTATGTGTTGAGTTCTAGTTTTGCATTCAATAGCTTCTCCATTTGTACATTTAGTTTGATTCAATTTCTTAATAATGTTCTGCATAGTTTTTTTGCTTTGCATCATTCATTGAATCAGATTAGAGAATTTTAGTTTAGCTTGCATTTTATATTCTAGAACTCATTGTAGCATTCAATTCTGCATTTGTTTTTCATTCTGCATTTAATTCAGCAACCAAAACCCCCTTCTATAAACTGCAGTGCATTCATCCATTCATTTACACATACATTCTCAACCATTACAGCACTTACATTTGACATAATTCATAAGTCCATTGCTACACTATTTCATTTCATTCCAAATTAAATCGTGTTCATCATCCTATTCTGCATTCTAGTAGTCATTCATTACATTCATTAACTCATTAACTCAGCCACGATTCCATATCATTGCAACATTGACTTATCTTCCAAGAATACTAGAAATAGTTCCATTCAATTACTTGCATTTAGAATCAACAACTATTTGTATTCATTTATCTTTGCATCCATCCAAATTTATCATTCATCTATTCATAATTCAGTATCATAACTAGTATATTGCGTTTACATAATTAGTGTTCACCTCGACCATACTTTGCCTCATTCATTGAATTGATTCATTCATTCATTCCATCGAGAAACCAGAAAATAGAAAATCAAAGTAAGAGTCTACATTTATTTCAACATTCATTCACCAAATTAACATTCATTTCAGTTTACATTTAGAAAATAAAAAAATAGCTCAAAACTACATTTTGTCATGCATCAGTCATTCATATTTCAGTAGATCATTGAATCATAGTTTCATTCCATTCAATCAATCATTAAATTTCTGCATAACATTTAATTTTCCCCATCATTCATTGCATTCATTGCTGGATTAAGAGCCTACATTCTCATTGTTCCTAGGATTTGATGTGAGGGCCCAATTTTAGGTAAACACTAAGCCCACTTGGTTAGGTAGGGGAGAGATGATTATAAATAGTCTATTTAATCCTAATCCTCTCATTTTTCACTCTTATTTCTAGAAAATCCTAATTTTCCTTCTCTCAAATTTCTCTCAATTCTTTCTGTACATACACGGGTAGTACTTGTTACGAGCCGAATACTGTTCAGAGATACCTTCCTGATGTTGGTCCTTGATCTTTGTCCTGGATGTTGAACCGAATGGTGGGGGTACCTGCGAAGACACTCCGACGCTCAAGTCAGTAAGAGTTAAGGTAGTGTTAAGCAGGAGATATAGGATAAGGAGTATTAAAAAGTGGGATTCAGATTGGATGCCTTAGACCTGGAGTGAGACCTTATATTTATAATAAAGAATAGTAACAGATTACCTAGGCGAATCGTAACCGATGCCGAGATCTTTGAGATACTATTAAATACCGAGATCCTTGGGATACTATTAAATACCGAGATTCTCGAGATTCTATTAATAATGGTGAATCGTAACCGACACCGAGATCTCGGGATTCTGTAACAAGGGCTTTGGGACCAGACCCAAGCCGCTATCTTATCGGTCTTGCTGAAGACCGAGAATCTGTCGGTTAGGATACAACATGTTCTCAAGTACGGGTTCCTTATCCGGTACACAAGTCCCCCCAGTCATGAGACCGAATATGGGCGAGATGACTTGCATAATGAATGTTATTTTCTTCAAAGATGTTTGTTTTGTTTAATACTTGAGCGAATGTTCCGTTGTTCGGTTAAACACCGCTAATTCTTAAGCGAATTGAGAATATTTCGGTATTCGGCCAAGCATCACTAACTCTTAAGCGAATTTTCTTAGCGAATTGAGAATATCTCGGTATCCGGCTAAGCATCACTAACTCTTAAGCGAATTTTCTTAGCGAATTGAGAATATCTCGGTATCCGGCTAAGCATCACTAACTCTTAAGTGAATTTTCTTAGCGAATTGAGAATATTTCAGTATTCGGCTAAGCATCACTAACTCTTAAGTGAATTTTCTTAGCGAATTGAGAATATTTCGGTATTCGGCTAAGCATCACTAACTCTTAAGTGAATTTTCTTAACGAATTGAGAAAATTTCGGCATTCGGCTAAGCATCACTAACTCTTAAACGAATTTTCTTAGCGAATTGAGAATATCTCGGTATCCGGCTAAGCATCACTAACTCTTAAGTGAATTTTCTTTGAAAGTTACCTGACAATAGCTATAACTGCAAATTTGTTCAGCTTTTGATGTTGAAAAAAATGTCAGTTGATCAATCTTTCTTAAATATAATAATTGTGGTGGCCTAGATTATGAACTTTCACTTTGTGGTGATGAGGATAATACTCTTTTAGAGTTGCCCTCTGAGGTAGCAGTAAATGCTGACTACTTTTCGAAAGAAGTAAAACTTCCTGAAATTCACCTTCCAAATGAGATAATAAATTGATGGAGGAGAAGAGAAATATCCTCCTTTATAATATTTTCCTGAAAATTATCCTTCACATGAGAGACTAACGATTGATGGAGGAGTAGAGAAATATAATATTTTCCCTGTAATTCACCTTCCAAATGAGATAAAGATTACTGAAGGAATATAATATTTTTCCCTGTAATTCACCTTCCAAATAAGGTAATAAAGATTGATGGAGAAGAAGAGAAATATCCTCCTTTTTAATATTTTCCCCTGTAATTCACATCAAATGAGATAATAAAGATTACTGGAGGAATAGAGAATATAATATTTTTCCTGTAATGCACCTTCCAAATGAGATAAGGATTACTGAAGGAATATAATATTTTTCTCTATAATGCACCTTCCAAAATGAGATAAAGATTACTGAAGGAATATAATATTTTTCCCTGTAATTCACCTTCCAAATGAGATAAAGATTACTGAAGGAATATAATATTTTTCCCTGTAATTCACCTTCCAAATGAGATAAAGATTATTGAAGGAATATAATATTTTTCCTTGTGATTCACCTTCCAAATGAGGCAATAAAGATTGATGGAGGAGAAATACCCTCCTTTTTAATATTTTCTCCTGTATTTCACATCAAATGAGACAATAAAGATTACTGGAGGAATAGAGAATATAATATTTTCCCTGTAATGCACCTTCCAAATGAGATAAGGATTACTGAAGGAATATAATATTTTTCCCTATAATTCACCTTCCAAATGAGGCAAGGAATATAATATTTTTCCCTGTAATTAACCTTCCAAATGAGATAAAGATTACTGAAGGAATATAATATTTTTCCCTGTAATTCACCTTCCAAATGAGACAAAGATTACTAAAGGAATATAATATTTTTCCCTATAATTCACCTTCCAAATGAGATAAAGATTACTGAAGGAATATAATATTTTTCCCTATGATTCACCTTCCAAATAAGGCAATAAAGATTGATGGAGCAGAAATATCCTCCTTTTTAATATTTTCTCCTGTAATTCACATCAAATGAGATAATAAAGATTACTGAAGGAATAGAGAATATAATATTTTCCCTGTAATGCACATTCCAAATGAGATAAGGATTACTGAAGGAATATAATATTTTTCCCTGTAATTCACCTTCCAAATGAGGCAATAAAGATTGATGGAGGAGAAATATCCTCCCTATAATTCACCTTCTCCCTATAATTCACATCAAATGAGGCAAGGAATATAATATTTTTCCCTGTAATTCACCTTCCAAATGAGATAAGGATTATTGAAGGAATATAATATTTTTCCCTGTAATTCACCTTCCAAATGAGGCAATAAAGATTGATGGAGGAGAAATATCCTCCTTTTTAATATTTTCTCCTGTATTTCACATCAAATGAGACAATAAAGATTACTGGACCTGAAAATTATCGCACCAAATTGCACAGCAAAATAACACTCCTGTGTTGAATTGCAAATAGTATCAAGATAGATTATATTACCTTACAACAACTCTAACCACGAGCCTAATTCTTCCACATAGGAAGGACAAAGTGTCTCTTTTGGTGATGATGAAAAAATAGTGTTGACACGACAAGGCTCATAGTGTGTCCACTCCATCTTCTTTAGAGTGGTGCCACATCCCAATTAATGTCAACATCACTTGGCAAATCAATTGAAGTGTCTTTCGTTCGTGAAGATACTGGTCAGCCTACTCATCTCCTTTTAGTGTGAGGGTGCCATGTGGCAATATGCTCCGCCACATTAGCCATTTTTTTTTATATTTAGTGTAGATTATAACCAATTTCAATGGTCTTTTCTGACCTGAAATAGTTTCATGAAAAGTTCACTAATAATAGAAAAATACACTAACCATGGATCCAAGCTTCAATTTGCCCATGATAATGCTTGATTTGAGACTGAAGAAAGCGGTGATTCCCTAGTAGCCTTTCTTCTAGGGGAGAGACCTCAGTCAGCCTCTTGGACTCTTCTTGACTCATATTCCTGATGATCGCCATAACTCTGACTGCACTCGGCCCCACGGTGGGCACCAAAATGTACATACATGGGTAGTACTTGTTACGAGCCGAATACTATTCAGAGATACCTTCCTGATGCTGGTCCTTGATCTTCGTCCTGGATGTTGAACCGAATGGTGGGGGTACCTGCGAAGACACTTCGACGCTCAAGTCAGTAAGAGTTAAGGTAGTGTTAAACAGGAGATATAGGATAAGGAGTATTAAAAAGTGGGATTTAGATTGGATGCCTCATACTTGGAGTGAGACCTTATATTTATAATAAAGAGTAGTAAAAGATTACCTAGGCGAATCGTAACCGATGCCGAGATCTTTGAGATACTATTAAATACCGAGATCCTTGGGATACTATTAAATACCGAGATTCTCGAGATTCTATTAATAATGGTGAATCGTAACCGACACCGAGATCTCGGGATTCTGTAACAAGGGCTTCGGGACCAGACCCAAGCCTTTATTTTATCGCTCTTGCTGAAGACCGAGAACTTGTCGGTTAGGATACGACATGTTCTCGGGTAAGGGTTCCGTATCCGGTACACTTTCTAAGAATTCTCCTTCAATTCTTGTCTCTTTGAAAATCCGAGAACACCGGGGGAAAGTGCGCGAAGAGTAGATTAATTCTATTCGAATAGAATTTCCTTTTGAGATCCTTTAAAGGTAAGAGAAGTTAATTAAGCAAAATTAATAATGATTGATTGAATGATTATGTGTATTGAGGTATTTTTATGTTAAATTGATGAGAATTATGCGATTATTATATGTGAAAGTGTGAATTAGGTTTCGCCCTAAGAATGAGATCCTATTTTGACTAGTTTTTATTTCGAATTTCAAAAAGTGATCTTCATAAAAGTTGTAGTTCTAGATGTTATCTAACTTATGATTTTTATTTTACGTAAAAAGGATATATATAACTCAAGATATGATTTTTTTCGTAATTAAAGGTCAAGCTGTTAGGAAATTTATTCGCTTAGAAATTACGAACCCTTTTTGGAATATTTTTGTTACAAATTTGGGTAAATGTCCTTCATAGAATTTTTAGCCCTAGATGTTAGCTAACTATTGGTTTTTATTTCACATAAAAATAATGCGTAAAACATAAGATTATGAATTTTTGAGTGACTAAAGGTCATGTTGCGAGGATGAGCGAAACGTTTTTGAAAGTATTTTTTGCTTGAGCGAAAGTTTATTATTTAAGGATAATTATTCATGTTCTAATTTGTATTAAAATATTATATATATGTGAAATTTGATAAAATGTTATAAGATATTTGTTATATAATTAAACTATTTAGTTATGTGATGTGCGATTTGGTGATGTATTGTGATTGGAATTAGATTGTAAAATAAGATTGGTGACGTGATGTTGTGAATTATGTTTGTAATTTGTGGTTTAGGTCACAAGAAATTGTGATGGTAAAGGTGCCAAGGAATTGTGTTAATGGTAAAGGTGTCAAGAAATTGTGTTGATGACAGTGGTGCCAAGGAAATTGTGATGGTAGGGAGCCAATGTAAATAAAAATGACATTGATTGATGTTAATGAGATTGGTTTGATATGTTGTATAATTCTTGGATTGGTTGTGTGATTTTTGTGTGTAAGCCAGATAGTTACCACGGGATACTATTTGGTATAGCTTTAGTGTACATATGGAACTAGAGATATCAGATGGGGTATCCAAACTTCTAATGGTATTTTAGTCATGTAGACAGGAGTACCATGTGGTCAGAGATCAATGGAGACTTCTACCGCATTTATCATTGGATGGATTGAGCCATTAGTTCTTTGATATATGTATGTAGGACTTACCCTAGTGTGTTGGTACCAGAAAAAGGGAATAGGCAGGAAAATCTGGAGATGAAAAAGACTCTTAGGTTTCGTCTATGGCTCGGTAATCAAGGAAACATATTCAAGTGTTAGCCTCAAAGGTTAAGAATTGAATATAATTTTAGGTGTTGTGAATGAGTGACTGTGATGAATGCGTGTAATGAATGCATGTGATTGAGAACGACTATGATGGTTTGAATATCTGAATATATTTAGATAAATGATTGTGAGGATGAAATTATGAATTATATATATTTTGATTGGTTTTTTTTACATTAACTTACCCTTTCTGTTTCTATTTTTGATTTTGTTGATAC
Organism: Macrotyloma uniflorum; assembly: GCA_016859785.1. NCBI lineage: Eukaryota > Viridiplantae > Streptophyta > Magnoliopsida > Fabales > Fabaceae > Macrotyloma > Macrotyloma uniflorum. The sequence continues at coordinate 1,760,964 of BDMB01000038.1, forward strand.
TACGATGATCGCGTCATTACACGGGAGCAGATAACGATGCAGGTGAAAGCTAAACAATAACTTCAAATTTTGCTTAAAAGAGAATTAATTTGGTGCTGATGAATAAGTTTACGAAACTTTTGTAAAGACTTTATTTTAAAGTGATAAACCTTAGTCAGATAAAGTGAATATTCTATATATTTAGACGTTTATCTTTTATGATATTTTGATATTATTAATAATTTATTAATAAATTATTATTCTGTTATGAATGCAAAATAAGTATATTTTGGTTCGTTACATTTGACACTTTAATTATTTCTATATTATATTAAGAGGAAATCAATTATTTGAAAAAAAAAAAGCAATTGAAAAACTTGTTCATCACTCTGCTATTATTTTATATTTTTTTCTACTAAAAACTATGGTTCTTTATCATCAGATTGCGTAAGGGTTATTAATTATTAGGTTCCTAAGATGAGGCACAATCTGAATTTCATAGTTGATTGTTTAACCAAATTTCTGGAAAAAAATCTGTCCTCATTGATGATCTTCAGCTAGATATTCAAAGAGCACATTGATAGTATGTATATTGAATCCCTTTTAGAGGAGGGCCTTGTATAACAGTAATGCATATTTACCATTGTTGTTCATTAAATTCAGTGACTTATTATACTAGGCACTAGTAATGAGGCACAATATGAATTTCATAGTTGATTGTTTTAATTTAGTTTGCTTGATGGTTTGTTTTCCTTCCTTACTCGGTAATTGATAACTTATTAAGTTAAAGCATTTAGGGACTTTAATTGTATTAGGCATTAAGCAATGAGCTGTAATATCAATTCACTATTGGTTGTTTTAATTTAAATTCGCTTTGATGTTATTGTTTGTTTTACTTCCTTATAACCTACTAACTTCTTAAGAATGTCATATACTAATATTTTATTTGTATGTATACTAGATTATAATGTAACTTCTCAAATAATCTTAAACCCACTTTAATTAATTATAAATTATTTAAATATAAATAATAGATTATCTATTAATATTTTGGATTATCCTAAATTTACCTTAATTATAGATTGTTTAAATATAAACAATATTATTAGGTCAGATGAATAATTAAATATAAATCCAGTTAATTCATTATACGATATAATAAATAAATAATAAATAATAAGGTAAAAAGAATTCTTTTAATAATTTTACTGTAGTATATATATTATTTTTAGAATATATATACTAATTTGAAGATCAAAATTTCATCAACAATCAAATCAACACGTATATTCCCTTTGGATGAATAAAAGGTTTTTGGAATTAGAAAGAAGAAAAATATGACGCTTTGATGAATAAAAGGCTTTTGGAATTAGAAAGAAGAAAGATATGACGTATAAATATCTTGGAGTACTCGATTATAGTGTTAACATATATACCGCTAATAACATATTATATTTTGGATCAAAATTGGTCATGAGGTGCAGATGGAAGATAACTTGGCCGATGATGAGATTGAAATTGAATTGTCTCCTAAAGTTGTACAATTAGCTTTTGTCCAGCAGGTAAAGGGTTTGATCTCAAATTTACTTCTTCACACAAGTATTATGGTTTCTAGAGCCAGAATATTAATCTATCATTATCATGGATGATGAACAGCTTCTTGGGCGTAAACAAGATGCTATTGAATCTTACTCAGACACAATTAAACGAGATATGGCTGATAAATCATCACTTGCAGTGGCAGTGAACAATTTTGTTTCACTAAGAGGTCCAAAGGATGTTTCTGATAGCCTAAGGAAACTTGACCGACTGAAAGACAAAGATAGACAAAGCTATCGGCTAGCTCTTGGACTGGACTTGAAACTTTCAGCAAAAGAAAAAAAGTAATATACGCAAATAGGATTCTTTTACTTCTTCATGCTAATAAGATTGAGCAGGTTTTTCTTCTTTCTTTGTCTTAGTCCTTCTTGAATCATCAATTGTTTCATTTGTTCTTTCTTTAGAATGGCCAAGGGAGCATACTGTAGATTATTAATGTACTATTAAAATTTGTAGGCACAAGAACTTGTTTCTGCATTACCAGACATGTTCCCAGAAAGTGTGATAGCAGTATTGCTGCAAGCTGCCCTCTTGGTTAGAGAGAGAACAAAGCTCAAAGGACGAGGAAATACTAGCCCAGTTTGCTAGTAAGTTCCCCACATTTATATTTTGATGCTAGTTTTTTTTATTATTATTATTAAAATAAGTAAATTTATATAAAATTATATATTTAAAAAAGTTATGATATAAAAGTATAATTTTATACTCTTACATAATAATAAGATTAAATGAAGTCGTAGTTTTAAAATATAATTTTTTTTTTTAAATTAGAGATAATTATTTTTAAATTTATTTTTTTACCGTATTTTTAATTTTTAAAAAATTATTAATAATTATTTTTAAATTTATTTATCTAAAAATAATAATAATAATAATTTTAAATTATTTATTATATTTTTAATATTTATCAAAATTAAAAAAATTATTTATAAATTTATTTATTTATTTATAAATAATAATAAATATCCTAATTAAAATAAAATATAAATAATGATATAAAAAATTATCCATTATATTTCTAATATTTTAAAATTTTAATATTTATATTTATAAAATAAAATATATTAAAAACACGACTTTAACTTTAATTTCTTCACTGAAAGTGAAATTGGATTTTTCATAACACCACTTTCCAAAATATATGTAATTATGTAAATATTTATTAAAATATAAGTGGAAAGTTGTTCGCCTAACCCAGGTTCAGGTGTTGCTGACCGCAGCCGATTGTCTGGCCAAGATATCTGATATCCAACACATGTGTGCTACTGTTGCCACCCTTCTGTCTTCAAAAGAGCGAGCAGGTGACATTGATGGTGCAACTAAATGGTGGTCTAATGCCATGACTTAGGACAATAAAATTGATGCAGCTCTTGGTATAAGCCATATTCATGCTAGGAAAATTTCTGTCTTTTTATTTTACTTCTTCTAATAAAATAAGACAGATGGGTTAGGTTGCAAGTTCCACCAGTCCAGAGCACAAAAACATCTCAAAATGAAATAGGTGACAACCTAAGAAACCGAAGGAACTTCTCACCATCCAACAAATTACTAAATTAGTACAAACCTTATCATGAAATCCTAAGTATTCATAAAGACTCCTTATGCTCTTTTGCTCATTTTTTTTCATAATGATATGATGAAATGAGTGATGCAGGGAAAAAAGGGAAAGAAAAATGCAAATGCATAAGTTTAACAGTTTAGTTATCCAATAGTCTTCTAATAAAGAATTAAACTCAAAATGTATGAATAATATAAATTATTCATTCTATTACTTGCTCATAAATATAATATATATATATATATATATATTTTATATGATACTTATTTTTTATTTTTTATGTAAATTTTTTGAAATATTTAACCTTTTTTATTGTAGAAATTCATTATTAAAATTAAATAATTGTAATATTCTTTAATTTTAAATTTTAATAAATTGTACTTACAACAGCTAAGTACTTTCAAGACGGTTCTTTGCTCTTTTGGCCGATTTCTCTTTCAACTCCAATGAACTATATTGGGGATACTTGCGATTGCATTCTAACGTTCAAGTTAGTATACAATATTGGCAGAGTTTAGTATTAGGTTAAGAGATGATGTTTTACCTTGATTAGGTGAATCTATTTATAATATAGAATGATACAAAATTACCTTCCATGGATGCTAAGTGTAAGATCTACTATGATAGTATGTTTCCTTTCTGAGATTGTGTACGAATCTTCCATTATGATATATTTGGGCCTAATATTGTGGGATCTTCTGAGCTTGCATGTCTCTTAGTGAGGATCTGGGACAAGTCTTTAATGTGAAGGATTCAGGCCGGATATGGTGGAATCTTTCCTTAATATCTAGATCGAGGGTATCTTGAACTACGAAGATCTTGGTTGGGGAATATCTGGTACACAAGCCCCCAAGTCGTGGAAGAGTTATCTATTTTGATTAATATGTTTGGGACTCAAGGGCAATGATGAGCTGTATTATCTACACGTTCCATGTGGGGAAACTATTGAGGCATGTTGTTAGTTGGTGGAAGTTGCAGGGCACATCAGGTCACATCGTGCAAGGAAATTGCAAAGGCGCATTGATTGTTAAACGAGTATAGTTTCTCGAATCTTCCTGAGCTATGTATAAAAGAGAGTTTCTTCTTATTGTCCTCTTTTGTTGCTTTGTTTGCTCAACTCTATTTGTGAGCTTCCTCCTCTTCTCCAAGAATTTTGTACTGAGTACTTTGGTATGGCCTCTTCTTTTGTTTTCATTATGTCTGATAGTGGGTCGAGTACCTGGCGTCCTCCCAGCTCGGACGGGTCTGAGAGTGTGGGCTCTCAAGAATGTTCTTCTAATGTCCATCTTTCTATATGCGAGGGGTCTAGTAATGAACCTGTGGACATAGAAGGATCAAAGTCAGTAGTGGCCACTAGGGAAGACAAAGAGTGGGACTAATTAAATGTCCCTACCCGAGAGGGGTATGAGTGGGTTAATGTTGTCGCTCTACATTTCACGTCTAGCTTTGGTAGGTCTAGGGACCTAAGGGAATTTTTAGAGAGAATACCCTTTGTTGCTACTGATGTCGAGGTGGGTATTGTGGGGGCCTTGAGGTGTGCCCCTGAAGATCGAGTCTGCCATGGTCTTGAAGGATCTGACAAGGCATTTTTCTACATGTATTCTTGTCTGTTTACAGACCTACATGTAGAATTGCCTTTTGATGAGTTTACCATGGGTGTCCTCTGGGTGTTGAATGTAACTCCCACCTAATTGCATCTTAACAACTGGGCTTTTATGCAAGCCTTCCGTTTTTTGTATAAGTACCTTGGGATTGTTCCCACTCCTCCCATCTTTTTACATTTTTACAACACTCGAGAAGGGGATCTGGCTTACTAAGTTTCACTTGTTGGTCAATCTTCTAGAACTTTGTTTCATCCCTTTACTACCAGTTATAAAAACTTTAAGATTGGATTTTTTAAAGTTCTTGTCCACGAAGCCGAGAAGGATTTGTTCTTCTCTGGTGGGGTTCCCAAGTTTTTTCATTGGACTCGGGTAGCTCGTAAGTACCAGTGTTGGCCTAGGAGTGAGATACCAACCTATGATGTTCAGGTTTTGGACATTCTTGAAAGACTTCCTCAACGGATGCCAGTCAGGCCGTTTATATGTGACCCAATTTACCTGTCTCGTCCTGTAAACGTGGCTGGTACATTTTCTTTCATGTTATGTGAAAGTTGTATAAGTTCTTGACCTTTGATGTTGTCGCAGGTGTTTTGCAATCGGTTCTCAAGATGCTAAAAAATGTATTCAAGCATTTTCAAGATGAGTTGGTCCTTGCTGCAACTAACACTCGAGTGAGTATGCCGACGCTAGCACAGGATGTCGATCCCCCACCAATCCAACAACAAAAGAAAAAGCAGAAGATTACTACTCGTACAAGCCCCGTAAGGCAGCGTTGAGTTGAGCCAAGGATGTCTTTTGCTTTTAAGGCAGAATATTTGTTTGCCTAGATGGTAATATGTGACCGCCTACACTTCAGACTGTCGCTGAAAAGGATGAAAACTCTAAGAAAGGAAGATGATGCTAACTTGGAGCTTTCCCTTTTAGAGTTGCAGGCTCGGTCAACTTTGGTGGCTCAACGACTGGTTGGGAGGCCATCAAATGTTGTTGAGATGAAGCGTCTTTAAGAGCAATTGGCACATATAGAAGGGTCCCTCTCTAAGGCATTGGCGAGCAATACTCTTCTTAATGCCCGAGTCAAAGAGTATGAGGGATTGCGATGAAAAACGGCGGTCGACCTTGACGCTTTTGCCACTGAGCATGACCGGTTGGAGAAGAGACATAAGGACGATGTCCATGGCTTAGAGTGCAACCTGGAGATCACTAGGGAGACTACCCATAAGGAAATGTTGGAGTTGAAAGGGCTGATCGTGCGAGAGCACAAGGCTAGTTTTAAGAAGGCGGTCCGGTAGGCTCTTTTTCTTGTAGAAAGTGGAACCCCTCTTTCGGCTGATCGTTTTGATGTTAACTTCGATATCCATTGTAAGGACCCAGTAATAGTTAGCCTAAGTGATACAGTGAGTTTAAGTGGTGAAAGGGTGAAGGTGTTTAGTAAAGTTTTAAAAGAATTTTAAAAAGAGAAACAAAACATTTCAACCTTCATTAACTCAAATCCACCATCTCTCTAACACTCTTTTCTCTCCAATCACTCTACCTTCTCTCTAACTTATCTACCTCCTCCCTCATCCTTTTCAAGATCCGAATGTACCTAATCGAAGCTTGGAGCACATCCAACTGATTGGAATCTTGATTTGAGTAAGTTTCCCTTACTCTACTCCTCTTTTTACCCAAACTGTTTTGTTGTGCATGTGGGTTTTGCTCCCCTTGCATGTGAACCTTTTCTCATCAATATGACTCTATGCTACCTTAGGTTCTTAGTGGTGTATTTGAATTGTGAAACAAGTACTTGGATAGCTAGTTAGAGCACCAAGAACTTTGCCCTTTGCAGTTGAGAAAGAGGCGTTTTAGAATAAAAAATAGGTAAGGGAAGCTAGTTGTCCTTTATTTGGAATTGGTATGGATTCTGGAATTAGAGTTAGATTTTTGGTAGAAAAGTATAATTGATATTATGATATTGCTCAACTGTTAGGTATTGGAATCTATTGAGTAAAATTGCAAATTGGGAGATTTTGTGTACTGAATTATTCCTGTTATAGGTGTTGCTGTGAATTAATTGAGAACTGCATTGTGTGAGATGATGAATTTACTAATATATGAGATTACTTTGATTAGATTATTAAAACTCTAGTTTGATTATATGCTGTATGTTATGTATGCTGGAATTTGAATTTTGGATGGTGCTGAAAATGTAATGGGTTATAGTTTAATGAAATTGTATGAGTGGATTTTGATTGAGATAAGAGATGTTTCGTTTTGTGATTCTAGCTCATTTCTGTCATGTTTCCATTGGGAATCTGGGAAAGTTGTCTTCATGAAAGTTGAAGCCCTAGATGTTAGCTATTCAATAGCTTTTATTTCATAAGAAAATGATGTATGTAGCTTAAGTTATGATTTTTTTTGTAATTAAAGGTCATGTTATCAAGAGTAATTTCGCTTGAGCGAAAATACCCTGAACCTGAAAGTTTGATAATTTCAAAAACAATGAATTTAAAGTGATTCGAAGGGTGAGATATAAACTTGAATGTATAATGAAATGAATGATATTTATGTTGGCATGAGGCCTTGGTGCTCCTATTGAGGGGAGCTTGATTTCATGATATGAGTATGATGTTGGTAAAGTAGTGTGTATGGGTTTAGGGATATGTTATAGGGTATCCAGACCTTAATGACTCTCTAGGTCACATAGATTAAGATTGTCATGTGGTGAAGGTTGATGGAGGTCTTACCAATTGTCTTTAAGATAGTTGGTGAGGTTACACTAATGTGTGATGGGTGTGGAGATGATTTGTGGATGATCTTAGGGTGAAAAAGACTCAATGGTCGGCTGATTAGGCCCGTGGTCCTAGAGTACACATCAAGTGCTAGCCCTAGATATCCAAAATTCGTACAGTCTTCCGGAAGACGTCAGTCTTGATTGTAAATGTGTTTGATGTTACCACTATTTGAAGATTGGACAACTCTACACAAGCATTCAACTGTTTTAATAATGATCAAGAAAATCAAGAATCAGGACATCAAGAAAACTTAAGTTGGAAGCAAGCTCAAAGACATAGAAGACTTAGTTTATAGTTAGGAGTGAATGATATCAAAAGGTAATCATCACTCAGCTCAGAGGTTTTCTCAAAAAAATTGTTTTCTAAAACAAACTATAAAATTCACTGTCATAATCGATTATAGTTAGAACATAATCGATTATGTTTCTGGAAAATTTTTAAGAATAATTTTGTTGCGGCAATAATCGATTAAGTAATCAATTATGCATTTTTGAAAAATGAAAAGCTTGCGTGAATAATCGATTAAGTAATCAATTATCTTAAAACTGAAAGTTTTTCTTTCGGGAATAATCGATTAGGTAATTGATTATTTATTTCAAAATTGAAAGTATTTCTCTTGGGAATAATCGATTATGTCCATAATGTAATCGATTATGTTCGAAGATTTTTTGAAAAATAAACGTTGCGAAAAATTCTCCTAAAATAAAGGAGTATCTTGGATTTTATTTTCTGAACATTGGAGAATCTCTGAAAAAGAATAAAAATGTGATTTCGAATCAAAAATAAAATAAAATATTTTATTTGGGCTTTTTTGGTTATTTAATAAGCAAACCTAGGGTTTTCAAGATACCTCACTCATAATCTTTTTGAAACATCTTCTGAAAAGTTTCACACTTTTTCTGAGTATCTTAAGCCACGAAATTTCATGTTTTGAAAGTGGGAATAATTTTTCTGTGCATTAATCTTTCTGAGAAAAATCTTGAGGAGACTCTTGAGCAGAGCCGGTGCTACACTTTGACAGCTTCACTCTCAGGTGATATTTATCTTGTTTATGTTCATCATCTGAGGCTGTTCAGAGGAGGTGTTTTCTCTTTCCTTGTGTGATTCAAGGAAAGTGTTTTCATTCCTTGTGTGATTCAAGGAAGGTGTTTCATTCCTTGTGGGACTCAAGGAATGTGTGGTAATCTCTTGTGGGTTTTCAAGAGATTGTGAGGTCTATCTTTAATTTTGTATTTTTGCATGTTTCACTTGTGATTAGTGGTTGTAAAAATTCTGATAAATTAAAGATATAAGACTGTGGGATCATCTCAGGTTGAGGTGATTGGCAACTGGACGTAGGGTTAAGGATTTGACCCAAACCAGTATAAATTCCTGTGTTCTTCTTTCTTTTCCTTATCTTTTAAAGTTTTCTGTTGCGCTTTATAAAATATCTGCTAGACTAATTAATTCAAGAGGGATAAAATTTGAATTAAATAAGAGTTAAAGTTTTAATTTTTATTGCATCAATTCACCCCCCCTCTTGATGCTACTTGGTAACATTTGAAATATGTAAATCCTTTGGTAGGCCCTTACACTTGTATGAAATTTTATGCTTATTATTAAATAGTTTATGAATTCTTTATGATTTGTCTATTTATCACTAGCTTACCCTTTCTTGTGTGTATTGTATTTTAAAACTACTATGATCGTGTCTTTGCACGGCAGCAGATAGCAGGTCTTTAGGGGAACCATCGGTGAGGCAAAGTAGGAACTAGGTGCACCTTTCCCTTTTGGTGTATTGGAATCAAGCAATAGACACTTAGCTCTTTTAACTTAATTATTTTGGGAAAATATAATAGAAATAGTACCTTGTCCATAGTATGTGAGAAGACTTTTATGTTTGTTATAATTATATATATAAATAGTATCCTGGTATGTTACATTTAGTGGTATCATAGCGGTAGTTCCTGGAGAGTAACCTTGGGTAGTGGGTTTATTTTTTTAGGATATGTGATGTATATGTATTTATCTGTCAACTCCTCTTGGTGGGTATAATTATGTTCTGATGTTTCCCATCTTTTATTGTTTAGGATGGCGCCTAGACCACCTACCCCTCCTCCTCCGGTCTCCCAAACTGATTTGGGCCATATACTAAGGGCTATTGAGATAATAGCCTCAACTATTCAACAGCAGAATGCAACCATGTCTCAGTAGCATCAGGCTACAATTCTTTAGCTTCAGGCCCCAGGGCTGCAGCAACCTCTTCCTAGGCTCCGGAGCGTTTGGGGGCTAGCTGACTTTATAAGGCATGGGCCTCCAAAGTTTGATGGGAGCCTTGGACCCGACATGGCAGATTAGTGGATTCGTGAATTAGAAAAGATTTTTTAGGCCACTTCCTGTCCTGAGGAAAAGAAGCTGACCTTTGCCGCTTACCTCCTATCTGGGGAGTCAGAGTTATGGTGGTAGGGGATGAAGATGATGATGGATGACCGGGGGGAGGTGATTGACTGGGAGAGTTTCAGACACAGATTTCTTGAGAAGTACTTCCCTGATAGTTCGAGATATGAGAAGGACGCATAGTTTCTCAGGCTAGAGTAGGGTGGTATGAGTGTTTAGGAGTATGCCACCCGGTTTGAGCACTTGGCTAGATTCTACACTCAGGCTACTTTTGAGGCTTAGAGATGTAGGAAGTTTGAAGAGGGGTTGAAATATGAGCTGAAGAGGACGGTGGTCCCATTATCTATCAGAGAATTTCATGCCTTGGTAGAGAAGGCAAAGACAGTGGAAAGGCTGGAAGGAAGTACAAAGAGGGTAGTCAGAAACACAAGTGGTAGTTCATCCAGTGGGAGGGTTAGGACTGAACAGAAGAAGCCTTATGCTAGGCCCCAACCCACTAGAGGGAGTGCCCCAACTCGACCATTTCCTTCAGAAGTCAAATGTTTTAGATGTGGGGGTCCCTATCACATCAATAGATGCCATCAGACCCCACCACCCCAAATATGATTTGTTTGTCAGAAGTTAGGCCATGTGGCCAAGGATTGTGGGGAGAGATTCAGAACTGCCCCTTCTAAAAGCCAGCAACCCACGTTTGATGAGGGTAACAGTGGAAGGTCGAGGGCAACTGGAAGAGTGTACACGGTCAGTAGAGCCGAAGCAGCAAGATCTGATAGCCTAGTGCAAGGTTGGTGCCTCTTATCTGGTAGATTAGTCAGAGTGTTATTTGATTCTGGAGCGAAACACTCCTTTGTGTCAAGTTGTTGTGTGAATGACTTGAAGTTGCCGACTAGGGAGCTTCATTTCGATTTGCTTGTGTCTACACTAGCTTCCAACCTGGTGATTTCTTCCAAACTATGTGTCAGTTGTTCTATAGTGGTTGAGGGGCGCAAATCAAAGGTTAATTTGATTTGTCTACCTTTGAAGGACCTGGATGTGATTCTAGGGATGGATTGGTTGGCCGCCAATCGGGTGATGATAGAACATAGAGTTTTCTTCACTGTTTCATGTTCTGCATTTTATTTCTTGCAATTTAATTTTCAACACCTTTAATTCTTGCAAAGTTGTCTTGTAATTTTGTAGTTGAGTAGTTTCAAGGAAATTTTATGGTTTGTAACCAATGAGGAAGGATTCCTTAGTGTCCTCTTAAGAGTATAGAGCACTTGAATGTCTTTCAAGAGACCATAGTGTAAGGAGACTTGCAAATGTGTTTTGGCTTTGTATTCTCAAGTTGATCTAACACCTTCAAGTTGATTTTAATCTGTGAAACTCCAGTAGATAGTCTAATTGTTTCTTAATTCACTACTTTAGTTTTAAATTCAATTCACATATACTTTGAATTCAATTTCTGCATAGTTTAGTTTCAATTCACTGCATTTACATTTTCCAGAAATGCATAGCTAATGTTCTTGATTTGGTCATGTTCTTGTTTTGGTTATTTTTTCAGATTTGAGTTGTCATTCGAAATCCAGTTGATTTGAGTCTTAGTTTTTTTGCATTTTATAGCATTTCAATTGTAGACTTAGTTTGATTCAATTCGTCATTCATGATCTACATAATTCCTAACTTAGATGCATCCATTAAATAGAACCATTAACACTCCTACATAATTCATATCAATCATCTTCCCATATTCAACTCCCATCCATTAAATTCATAATTCATTTCAAAAGAGAAAATCAAATCCAGATTAACTCATCTATATCATTTCATCTAGCATTCCAGCAGCTATTACAACATTCATCACTCCACTGATTCATCCACATTTTCATATCATTACAGCATTGCTTTAGCTTTCAAATACCAAAAATCGTTTATTCAATTACTTGCATTAGAACCAATAGCATTCATCCTTCATTTCCATATTAAACATTCACTCTAGTAGACATAAACACTGCATTAATTCTCTTATATAATTCCAATTCCAATTCACTACATACAAACATTACATAACATTCATTTTCATTGCATTCATTACTAGATTAAAATCCTACATTTTCACTGCTCCTAAAATTTGACACTTTGGTTATTCCTATACTACATTAAAGAGGAAACCAATTATTTGAAGTAAGAAAAAGCGATTGAATTCTTTGTTCATCACAACCTTTCTAACATTTGATCAATGAGGCAATGAAAAGTGATCTATTTTTGTAGATTGGTTCAATTTTCTATAATCTATGCAGACTCTCCACTTGTTGGAAATTCTATCTTGAAATATTTCCTTCTCTTGAGTTTGTATCACTATTGTCCCTAATTTCTTTGGCACCACTTGTACTGGAGAAACTCAAACTCAAGTACTATCTGAAATTGGATAAATTATTCCAACTTTTAATAATTTAGTTACCACCTTTTTTTACTTCTATAGATATGGTTGGGTTCAATCTCCTTTAGGGCTGTCTTACTAGTTTAACTTCATTGTCCAATAAAATTTTATGCATACATGTAGTTGAACTTATCCCAGGAATGTCATCCAAACTCTAGCCAATAGCTTTCTTATTCTCCTACAAATATTGAAATTAATTTACCTTTTTGTTCCTTAGTCAAGGTGTTGGAAATAATCATTGGTTGTTGCATATCATGATCCAAGTAAACATATTTCAAATGTGTTGGTAGTGGCTTAAGATCCAATGTTGAGTGTTGTCACCCTCCTTGATGCTCTTCTTGTTTCTCTTTTTTATTTTCCTCCTTTTCTACAAAACAAAGAGTGAAAGCAATATTTACATTTTCTAAATTTTTTATGTTTACACACTGGTTGTTGTGGCCAAAAATTGGGTCTAGTGTAGTACATGGTTCAAGTGAAGTAAGCTCATTATTTACAATGTCATTTATTCCTATATCTACTTCTATACATTCTTCTTTTGCAAGAACATCAATCAAGAATAGTGAGTGATTATCTAAGATAGAATGATTCTCAATTGGATGTTTCATTGCATAAAAAATGTTAAAAGTAATTATATCATCTCCAAACTCCATAATTAAGGTCCTTGTATGCACATCAATTTTTGTCTTTGCTATCATAAAGAATTGTCTTCCTAGAATTAAGGTTGATTTCTGTATTGAATTCTCATCCTTCATATCCAAATTGTAAAAAATAGTTGAGAAAATTAGTTGGTTGAGCATTTTGTAAATGTTTGTAGGCATAAACGAGCCATATATTCCAATGATAAAGAATGAAGATGGCAAAGAAATTGAGAAACCATAGGCACAATGAATTAATATGAAAAATAAGAGAGCTCAATATGATTCCAAGGCAAAGAACATCCTCACAACTACACTGAATCTTAATGAATTCTTTAGGGTTTCTTAATACAACAATGCAAAGGAAATGTCGAATATACTTGAAGTCACCCATGAAGGAATAATTTATGTGAAAAAGGTAAGAAAACATGCCTTGATTCAAGAGTATAAGCTATTCAGAATGCAATATGGGTAATCAATTCAAGATGTTTAGAAAATATGTACACACATTATAAATCATCTTATTAAACTAAGAAAGGTGTTTGTAAAAGAAGAACTAAATGTGAAGGTGTTGAAGTTTTTGGACAAATCTTGGCAGCCTAAAGTCACTACAATATAGTCTAAGGATCTATCATACATGAGTATTGCCTAATTATTTTGAAAACTTAGGGAGCACATGAATTGGAGTTAACAAGATCAGTAGAACAAGAGAATATATGGATAAGAAGAAGAATCTTGTAATGAAATCAACTAATCTAAAGGAAGAATCAAGTAAATATAAACTTGCTAAAGGAAGTGAAAATGAGAATTTTTTTCCACTAGTAAAGAAGTTTGGAAGGTTTTTGAAATAATAGAACAAGGGAAAAGATAGAGACAAAAGTCCCCAACCACAAAAGATATTATAAGAAGAGAGAAAACTTCACTTATTTTAGATGTGGCCAACACATAAAGATAAAGTGTCCAAACTCATCAGACTAAACTAAAAATGCTTATTAGAAGGATCAAAAGCAAAAGAAAAATAGAAAAGCCTACATAACCTAAGATAATAATGACAGATCTTCAAGAAGCTCATTCAACAATGATAAAAAGAATCAAATTTGTCTCATAGTTAATGTAGAAATCTCAAGTAATGTAAATAACACTTATTCTACTAATGATAAGAATTATGATTAATTGCTATATGCATTTAATAAACTACATGATGAAACAAAGAAAAAAGTTTACTCAATAAGTATATTGAAAGGTATGAATAATCAACTGGAAGACAAGGTTTGAAGCTATAAAAATGATACAACTACAATAATGATTTGATAATTCCAAGTTACTAAAATGAAGTGATCATAATAAAGCTTATATAACTATTTCAAAAAAAAATTGGATTAGGGATTTTGTAAAAGTGTTTCTTGAATTATGATTAATTTATTTTAAAAAGAACCTATATCTGATTAAAAAAATATTAAAAGTGAAGAAGATATGTTAGAACTTTTTAATAGATTAAAGCTTCTTTTAATTTGTTGATTTAAAGCTTCTTTTTTATGTGAATTTCCATAAAGTTGTCTTATTTTTGTTAGATCATAACTTAGTTCTTGATCTTGAATTAACTTTTTTATTGTCTTCAACTTTACAAACCAAACCAGATAGGTTGATTAGATTATATATTTTCTATTTTATTTTCTTTCAAATTATTAAGGTAACTTGATCAAGACAAGACAAGTCTTATGATAGGATGTCAATTGAGTGTTTGATCTTGTGGGGTGCAAGATCTGGTGTGTTGGTTCCTTGTATTGATAGTTTGATAAGTAAGGTTCTTGTAAATTTTGATACCTAGTGGAATAATCTAATTAGTGTGGTGGTTAAGATAATTGGATATAACTCTTTATAAGTAAACTAATATAAATCTTTTGTAATATTCTTTCATTTCTTATCTTGAACTATTTTTACTTGTTAAATCTTAAATCTTTGCATGTTGTTTAATGAAAATGGTTTGAAATTTAGATGATAAATCTTTAAACTCTACAAAATTACAAGAATCAATTCACCCCTTGTTTCTTCACGCTATTTTTAACAAATAATACCAAAGATATTTTTTAAAATTTAGAATTGATTTACAAAAATTCAACTTGTAGATACTCTACTACTATGATAGATTGTAAAAATTGTAAATCATTATAATCTAAGGTTGCATATATGATCAAGACACTTGCTAAATTCATAAATAGACAAGTAAATTTAGAAAGTGTGTTTGGTTTAACATGTAATAGATAGAGCTGAACTTTGTTATAATTTTGAAAATAAAGGAAAAGGTTTCAAGAATTTGGTTGATTTTAGAAAACCATCTAGTACTTCATTCATTACATGTTTTTATTACATGAATAAAGGACATGCTTTTAAGAACTATTATGTTAGAAAAACTAGCATACCTAATGGCAAATACATTTGGAAGCCAAAAGACTCAAGGAATGCTTTTAACAATACTTGAGCTATAGGTATTAAAATCTCTTCTCTATACTATTTTACAAGTGTGCCTAAAAGTCAAGGAGTCATTGTAACATCTTGATAGTGATTGTTCAAGGCACATGATTGGTGAAAAGAAAAAGTTCAGATCATAATACTTCAAAATAGAAAGATTTATCATTTATAAAGATTATAACAAGGGAAAAGTTTTACGAATAGGTAACATTGGTGCTGAAGAAGAAAAGCTAACTAAAGGTATCACAAACCTTAACATTAATGAAAATATAATATAATCTAGAAACAATCAACCTACAACAACAAACACAAATTTTGTAGAACTTCCAAAGGAGTGGAGACTTCCTAAACATTTGTCTCTAGATAGGGAGAATTTGAAATGTCTATGACGGGATAACTCAATTTCTTCCTTGGACTTCAAGTGAAATAATTGGATCATGAAATTTTTCTTAACCTATCTGTACATACACAGGTAGTACTTGATACGAGCCGAATACTAGTCAAAGATACCTTCATGTTGCTGGTCCTTGATCTTCGTCCTAGATGTTGAACCGACTGGTGGGTTTATACTTAATACGAGCCGAATATAATTCGGAGATATACCCTTGATGCTGGACTTTGAACTCCTCCCTAGGTTTGGACCGAATGGGGGGTAAACGCTCAAGTCAGTGAGAGCTAATGCAAAGCAAGAGACCGTGATAAGGAGAATAAAGAGATTAGGGTTAAGATTTCCTGCCTCCTACCTGGAGTGAGACCTTATATTTATAATAAAGAATAGTAACAGATTACTTGGGCG
Source organism: Macrotyloma uniflorum (assembly GCA_016859785.1). Lineage (NCBI taxonomy): Eukaryota > Viridiplantae > Streptophyta > Magnoliopsida > Fabales > Fabaceae > Macrotyloma > Macrotyloma uniflorum. The sequence continues at coordinate 1,777,167 of BDMB01000038.1, forward strand.
AATCGTAACCGATGTCAAGATCCTTGGAATACTATTAAATACCGAGATCTTGGGATATTATTAAATACCAAGATCTTTGGGATACTATTAAATACCAAGATCTTCGAGATTCTATTAATAATGGTGAATCGTAACCGACACCAAGATCCCCGAGATTCTGTTACAAGGGCTTTGGGACCAGGCCCAAGCCGCTATCTTATCGGTCCTATTGAAGATGGAGAACCTGTCAGTTAGGATACGACATGTTCTCGAGTAAGGATTCTTTATCTGGTACACTGTGAAAGTATTAGAAACTCCCATGTCAACAAGTTGTTACCTTAACAAAGATAAAAAAAGGTAAAGCTATTAACTTAACCAAATTTAGAGATTTGATTGGTTCCTTATTATTTCTAACTACTAGTAGACCTAATATAATGTCTAACTACTAGTAGACCTAATATAATGTTGTGTCTGTGCAAGATACCAATCTCACCTAAAGAATCACACTTTACTACTACTAAAAGAATATTGAAATATTTATAAGGAGCCATTAATGTTGGGTTAAAGTATCTATTGGTGCATCTCTATGTCTTGTTGGATATTCTGATTATGAATTTGGTGGGTGTAAATTGGATAAGAAGAATACTAGTGACACATGCTATCTTAGGAAATAGCTTCATGTTTTGGAATAGAAAAAATTAAATATGTATAACCTTATCTACTAGTGAAACTAAATAATAGTAACTAGTTATTATTGTGCTAAAATACTATGCCTAAAACAATAAGTGGTTGATTATGGTATGTACTTGACTAAAAATAATAACTGTAATCTCACAAAAAATCATATTCAACCCTTTAGGACAAAATACATTAAAAACCATTTTATATGTAATCACATTCAAAAGGGTGAATATGTAAAAGACTCTATTGGTATTAAAAATTACCAAACCCTTAAATAGAAAGACCTTAATAAATAAATTAGGAGTTCTTAATATTGTAAATATTAATTGAAAATATATAATATTATGTATTTAATTTTAAATCCATATTATTTTATTTTATGTGAAACTATGTTAAATTGAATAAATAATATAGTTTAAACAATATTATATATTTCTCTCTTGTTTAAATTCTTCGTTTTAAGAAGTTAACTTCAATTAAATTAAACTTTTAAATAAATTATTAATGATTTCTTATATGAATTAAAAGACTAATTTCTCACTTTCGTATATTAATTTCACTTAAATTAAATACTTAAATAAATTTAATCAATTAAAATTTTTTTAAACCAATTAATTTCATTTAACTGACATTAATATAACAATACTTTTTAATTTGAGTTTCTTTTGTTTTTACTTGTTCAAACATTTTCAAAAGGTACTGATATTTTTTATAACTTTAAATTCTATTCAATCCACTTAAATATGAGAATCATAACCAACCATGAAGTATGTGAAATGGAATCTGAACATTAGTATGGTTATGCATCATAATTAAGTTAAATTAGTATACAAAATCTTCACCATGATATATTTGATTAGTCTTTAAATGCAATATATTTTTAGACAACCCATAACTCCCACTCCCATCCCCACCAGTGCACTTGTTAGTGATTCAAAAGCTAGATTCATTGAATATTGATTTGATAATATAAAAGAAATGATAAATTAAAAAGTGAAAACATAAACATTAACACTAACCTCCACCTAGATAAAAAAATTTTAAAACATTCTTATGATTTTAAACTTTAACTCTCTAAAATATACATGGTATGATATTTCAAAGAAGAAAGCAGATTTGATAACTTAAAATATAGTATTTATAAAATTTGAACTTTAAACCGCATAAATGAAAAAAATGAAAAAAAAAAATTATTGTAAAAAATTCATGTATCACATAAATCAAATACAGGTTAATATATCAAAGGTATTAAGTTCTTGCTGACTTGAAGCAGAAAGAGTGATTGATGTACAAACTATACTAACCTTTCAAGACTTAAATTAGTTTATGGGATACGAAGGAAAATCCTATTATTATTAATAAGAAACCAACATGTTCGGATCGTACATACGCACAGGCAAATTACTAGTTTTTATTTTTTTTTAATAAAAAGGTTTATTATTTAAAAAAATTTTAAAAAATTATTTTTAAAAAACAAATAAAGTGTATAATTGCTCACTGCTAGCATTAATCCCCTTCATTAACTTTCTATATAAAAAATAAACTACAGAGTTGGTGATAAAAGATTATATGAAGACTCTATAAAAATTGAGATGAGATGTATCTGATTTTATTATGAAATTGTTTGGAAACTGGTTGGAGTTTGAATAATGAATTCTAAAATTGAAACCGACGAAAGACATTGTTGGAGAAGGTAGGAGGCAAATAATGAACTCCAATATAATACCACTTCCTCACAGTGCACCCAACAATGTGTTCTCCCTACCATTCATTGCACACCAACTCCTCCTCTCTCTCTCTCTCTTCACCATCACGCCTTCTCATATTATGCTTTCAACTTCCACAAACTAATACGTACACATCCACCTCTACACGCTAGAATGTTTAAAATTCAACCAATCTAAAAAAAATTAACGGTAAACTGATAAAAAAACCAAAAATTATTTAAAATTAAATAAAATAAATTTTTTTAGATATATTTTTTCTTAAACAGCATAATTTGATTAATAAAAAATTAAACTAAACCGTTTATTATATTTAAATATAAAATTATATTTTTAAAATTAAATAATTACTAATAAATATATATATATATATATATATAATATCATAAATTTTTTTTATTATATTATTTATAACAATATATAAAATATTTTTTATAAATTATTTTTTTATTATATTATTTATAATAATATATCTATAATTTCTTTATTTTTTTTAATTAATTATTTAATTTTTTATTTTTCTTTAAATTTTTATTTTTTTCTGATTAAATTTTAAAAAGAATATTTTATTTGTGTAAATAAAAAAATATAGAAATATAATATAATATTTATATTATCATTAATATTTATTATATAAATATATATATATATATATACTTATAAATTAAATTATTATGATAAAATTACATTATAATTTTTAAATATAAAAATATATAATATATTTATAAATATAAGAATAATTGAAATTATAAATATAATAAAAATTATAAAAATAAAAATTATAAAAAAAAATATTTAACAAAATTTCATTATAAAATATGTAATAATTTCTTTTAGATATTTTATAATTTTTTTAAAGAATATTTAAAAATTTAATAATAATAAAAACCGCCTAACCGATTCAAACCAAAATGCAAATATTAGTTTGGTTTGGTTCGGATTTTATATTAATTAAAATTGAACCAAACCGAACCGCATTTGATTTTTATGTTTGGTTCGAATAAAAATTTGATGAAAAACTGAACCAAACTGAGTCGCCAACACCCCTACTACACACAATCAATCATACTTCATTCCAATTCCAAATCTAAATCACAATATAATCAATAAATAATATTAAGTACAATGAGTTAAAATTTTCATAACTTAAAAATAAATTCAAATTAAAATATATTAAATTAATATAAATCTTATCTCTTAATTAAAAATAAATTAAAATTAAAGTTTTAAGTTGTTACTAATACAGTTTTAAAGTTTTTATATATTATCTAATGTATAAACATTATATTTGTTTTGTAAGAATTCAATAATTTAGTTCTAGAAAAGCAATGAATTAAGTGGTGAAAGGTGAAATTATTTAGTAAAATTTTAAAAAAGACTATAAATAAAAAAATTAAATTTTTCAACCTTCATTATTTTAAAATCACTATCTCTTTACAACTTTCTTTCTCTCTATAATTTCTTTCTCTCTAAACCCTCTATCTTTTCTCTAACTTTTCTCCTTCATCCTTCATTTTTCCAAGATCTAAGAGTACCTAGTTGAAGCTTGCAAGAAATAGATCATTTCTAACCGATTGAACTTTGATTTGAGTAAGTTTTTCTCACCTAAATCTTCTTCTATCCAAACTGCCAATGTGTTGCATGTGGGTCCAACCCCTTTGTATGTGACTTGTTCTTCATCAATATTACTCTATGCTACCTTAGGTTCTTAGTGATATGTTTGAATTTTGAAATAGGTGCTTAGATCACTAGTTAGAGAACTTGAAACTTTGCTCTAAGGAGTGGAGTGCAAAGGCAGTTTTGAACCAAAATAAGTAAGGGAAGCTAGCCTTAAGTTAATCCTTATAGTGTTAGGGAAATTAGAAATTGTACCGGATAAGGAACTCTTACCCGAGAACATGTCGTATCCTAACCGATAGGTTCTCGGCTCTCAACAGAACTGATAAGGAAGCGGCTTGGGCTTGACTCCGAAACTCATGCAATATAATCACGAGGATTTCGGTGTCGGTTACGATTTGCCATTATTAATAGAATCTCAAGAATCTTGGTGTTTAATAGTGTCCCAGGATCCGGTATTTAATAGTATCCCGAGGACCTCAGTATCGATTACGATTCACCCAGGTAATCTGTTACTATTCTTTATTATAAATATAAGGTCTCACTCCAGGTATGAGGCATCCAATCTTAATCTCACTTTCTCAATACTCTTTATCCTATATCTATATCTCCTGCTTAACACTGCCTTAACTCTTACTAACTTGAGCGTCGGAGTGTCTTCGCAGGTACCCCCCATTCGGTTCGACACTCAGGACGAAGATCAAGGACCAACATCAGGGATATATCTCCAAATAGTATTCGGCTTGTATCAAGTACTATCCGTGTAAGTACAAAAATGAAACTGATTTTGGTGACTGTTTTGGGATGTTTTCCCTTGGGTCAGATAACAAAATTTTGATTTGGTGAATGAATGTGCACTTTGCTCAAATTTGAGGTTTGTTATATGATTTATGAAATTGTCAAGTGTGATGTTGTGTTGAATTATATGATTTGTGTTACACTATGTGTTTGTGAATTTGGAATGAAATCTGTTATGTTGGGAAAATCATAATGAATTCTGCAGCAAATTTGGATAAAGTTTACTTTAGGCATTCTATTAAGTAAACTATGGGAATTAAAAACAAAGGCATTTGAATTTATTTGTGTCAAGCTAATGGTATAGTGAATTTTTTGTGTTTTGAGACATGAGATAGAGATGAGATGTGAAATTAAATAATGATATTTATGTTGGCATGAGGCCTTGGTGTTCCTATTGAGGGGAGCTTGGTTTGATAAATAAGTATGATTTTGGTAATGTAGTGTGTATGAATTTAGGGATATGTTATAGGGTATCCAGACCTTAATGACTTTCTAAGTCACATAGACTAAGATTGTTATGTGGTGAAGGTCGATGGAAGTCTTGTCAATTGTCTTTATGATAGTTAGTGAGGCTACCCTAATGTGAGATAGATGTGGTGATATATTGTAGATGATCTTGGGGTGAAAAAGACTTAGTGGTCAGCTGGTTAAACTCGTGGTCCTAGAGTATACACATCAGGTGTTAGCCCTAGATATCCGAAATCCATACAATCTTCCAGAAAGTGTTAGTCTTGACTGTGAATGTGATTGAAATGTGTAAAGTCTTTGGTACGACCTTACATTTGTATGAAATTTTATGCTTACTATTGAATGATTTTATAAATTTTTTATAATTTATCTTATTTCACTAGTTTGCTTACCATTTTCTATTATCTTTTGTGTGTTTATGAATCTACTATGATCTTATTTTTTTTAATCGTGAGCAAATAAAAGACTAGGTGATGATTCCTTTAAATATTTGTATTATTTTTAAAAAAAAACCAAAAATAATATTTATATTTACTTGATAAAATAAATAGTTATTTTGGGTATATTATATATTTATTTTATATAATTAAAATTTATAATAAATAAATATTTATATATATTGATTCTATTATAATTTAAATCAATAAAAATAAATATTTTTTAGCATAAAAAATAAATAAAGCTTAAGACATAGTATATGAAAGAAAGAAAGAAAGTTACATAAAAAAAAAATTAAAATTGAACGGTTTTATAATAAAATAATTCAATTTAGGTTAATCATTTTCATATTTTTATAAATTGGTTTCATTAAATATATTTTAAATAATTCAATTTTTTTATCATGTAAGATTGAGTTTGATTTGATTTTTTATTTTACATTTTTACTATAAATGTTCATGAATAAATTGATAGAAAAAACAAAAAATCAACATCTCATTAAATACTTTTACTCGATTTACTATTTGAGACTTTGAAATTAAACCAAATCGAATTATAAAAATGTACATTATTATTATTATAATTATTATTATCTACTAATGACATTTATAAAGACATGATATCATGATAAAGTTCAACGATAACAATTTAAAATTTACTTATTTTTAGATTATTTTTGTTTACTTTTTAATGAATATATACAAATAATTTAGGATATCAAATTAATTAAATATATGTGACAAATTTATATTTTTAAGAAGAATTTTTTATTATAATTTGATTAAAAAAATTAATGAAATAATAATTTAGAATTAAAAAAAAATAGTAAAATTCAGTCAAAATCAAACTATATAAAAAATTAAAAAGAGTTTAATTTTATGATCAAATGAAACTAAAAATTTTATGTTTAGTTTGATACAACTTTTAACAAAAAAAGTATTAACCTACTTGCCACAAAACCCTTTACATAATCAGGCGAATCCTCTCATCACAGGCTACAGGTTAAAAAAAACTATATCACTATTCACAAAATTTGAAACAAAAATAAAGATGTATACAATTTATAATAGATTTGCAACAAGAATAATAACAGTATTAATTTTTATTGATAAAAAAACCAAATATTTGCAACAAGAATAAAGAATATGTATAATTTATAAAATATTTGCTGTAACATACCAGATTCTATACTAAGTATAAATAAAGTCTTCTTCACGTAATCAAAATAAAGTTCCTCCACGATTACATCATCAGGCTGGTTACACAGTTTGATAAAAAAAAATCTTAAACTTGCTTTTAATTACATCAAATAAAAAGTAATCTTATTTCTTACCTACATTTCTATATGCAACTTATAAGGAAATGATTATAATAATCCAATAATAAAATAACAAATAAAGGTAAATTAATAATAATTCAACAAATCATTAAAACATTTAAAATTTTAAAAATTATAGCATATAAAGTGTAAAGTCTACTAAAAGTTTTACATATTTATACATAATCATAAAAGAAGACTAATGTTTTTGAAGATGGTATAAAATTTGAATATCTAGACTTAATACCTGATGTATATTCTAAGACCAGAAATCTAACTGATTGACTATTGAGTCTTTTTCATCTTAGAGTTGTAACATACCAAGAAATATGAAAATATAACTATATAAGTATAAGGTCTTCCTTACATACAAAGGATAGAAACTATTTCTATTACCGTCCTCCAAAATAATTCACAATTCAAAATAACTAAGATTCCTACTACTAGCTTCCAAAGCATCTAAGGTGTGGGTACTCTTAGTTCCTACTCTGCCTCATAGATGGCTCCACTGAAGACCTGTTATCTGCTCCCGTGCAAGGCACGATCATAGCAGTTCAAAACACAATGCACACAAAAGAGTAAGCTAGTGAAAATAAAATAGGACCATAATATTTATTTAAAACCATTAATCTAGAAGCATACATAATTTCACACAAGTGTAAGGGCCTACCAAAGGCTTTACACCTTCAAATCACAATCACAATAAAGACCGACGCCTTCCGGAAGACAGTATGGATTTCGGATATCTAGGGCTAGCACCTGATGTGTACTCTAGGACCATGGGCCTAACCGGCCGACCACTGAGTCTTTTTCACCCCAGGATCATCCATAAAACATCTCCACACCCATCACACATCAGGGTAGCCTCACTAACTATCTTAAAGACAATTGGTAAGACCTCCATCGACCTTCACCACATGACAATCTTAGTCTATGTGACCTAGAGAGTCATTAAGGTCTGGATACCCTATAACATATCCCTAAATCCATACACACTACTTTACCAACATCATACTCATAACATGAAATCAAGCTCCCCTCAATAGGAGCACCAAGGCCTCATGCCAACATAAATATTATTATTTAATTTCACATCTCATTTTTATCTCATGCCTCAAAACATAACAAATTCACCATATCATTAGCTTGATACAAATCAATCTCAAAATAACAAAATCAGGTTCACATCATCAGCAAATTCAGGTACAGTTGGACAAAACAACAACCATTCAAATGCCCTTATTTTTAATTCTCACAGTTTACTCAATAGATTGCCTGAAGCCAACTTTACCCAATTTGCTACAGAATTCATCCTGATTTTCCCAGCAACATAACAAATTTCATTCCAAATTCACAAGCACATAGTATAACACAAATCACATAATTGAACACAACATCACACTTGACAATTTCATAAATCATAGAACAACCCTCAAATATGGGCAAAATGCACATTCATTCATCAAATCAAAATTTCAGAATTTGACCCAAGGGAAAAATATTCCAAAACAGCCACCAAAATCAGTTTCATTTCTAATTCCCCTAATACTATAAGGAATAACTTAAGGCTAGCTTCCCTTCCCTATTTTTAGAATCTAAAATATCTTTCTCCTTCCTACTAGATAGAGTTGCAGATGCTCTAACTGACTTCTCAAGTACCTGATTCACAAACCAAACACATCTCTAAGAACCTAAGCTAGCATAGAGCTATATTGATGGAGGAAAAACCACATGCAAGCGGAGCAAGACCCATATGTAGGGCAAAGCAGTTTGGGAAAAAATAGGAGTAGAACAAGGAAAACTTACCCAAATCAAGATTCCAATCGGTTGGATGTGCTCTACTCTTCACAAGCTTCGATTTGGTACCTTCGGATTTTGAAAAGGATGAGGGAGGAGGAAGATAAGTTAGAGAGAAGGCAAAGAGATTGGGGAGAAAAGAGTTTTAGAGAGAAGGTGGGTTTGAGTTAATGAAGGTTGAAAATGTTTTCTTTCTCTATTTAAAATTCTTTTAAAACTTCAGGAAACACCATTACTCTTTCACCACTTAAACTCACAGTCTCACTTAGGCTAATATTTCTGAGTCCTTACAAGAGTTATTCCAAAACTCTCCACCCATTTCTGTAGAAAGTTATTATGGGTCTAACTCACCCTCAAAACCAGTTCAAAAGGTGAGGTTTACACCTCACTTATATACCATAGTTCGACCTCATTTTTAGTCAATATGGGATTTTCCAACACCATCCCCTCACGTCGAGGAGTCATTCTCAACTCGAACGTGACCCGTTAGTAGGTGACCCAATTTAGGTCCAACAACTTGCTAACAATCAAGGCTCTACATAACGGCCCGTTAACAACTTTGTTAACAAAAGGGCTCCTCAAATCATGTAGAAGGGGATCATAATCTATTAACAGGTGATCCAATCTAAGCCCAATAACCTGCTAACCATATCAACAAGTGACTGAATCTAGGCCCAACAATCTTGTTAACCTGGCTTTGATACCATGTAGAAAGTGATTATGGGCATAACTCACCCTCAAAACCGGTTCAGAATGTGAGGTTTACACCTCACTTATATACCATAGTTCGGCCTCATTTTTACTCAATGTGGGATTTTCCAACAACATCATGATAGTCTTAACTAATTACCATCAACACAATTGGTAAGACTTTCATTGACCTTCACCACATGACGATCTTAGTCTAAGTGACTTAGAAAGTCATTAAGGTGTAGATACTCTATAACATATCTCTAAATCCTTATATAGTAAGATTATCATACATCATGTTCAAAACATACATTCAAAACATCCTCTCAATAGAAGTATCAAGGCCTCAATACCATCATAAAATTCACCATTTAGATTCATAGAAATCTCCATATCACATACATATCTGTACTTGAAATCAAGTCTTCAAATCACTTTCTTAGAATAGGATTAGTCCGCTCAGCAATCAATCCGTTGAACAGATTGGGAGTAGAGAGCAGTCCCAAAACTAGGACTGATTCGTTCAACAGATAACTAATCCACTCAACAAAATGACAATCCGCTCAGCAAAATGACAATTTGCTCAACGAAAAGACAATCTATGCAGCGGAGGATATTTTGCTCAGCAGATTACAATCCGAGAGCACCCTTTCCAATAGAACCAATTCTGCTGAACAAATAGGGCATGCGTTCAACGTATTTTATGAAAATTTGAATTCTGTAGAAAAATTGGTTTTAGTTTACTTGCTCCACCCCATCAAGGGGCACCTTTATATGTTCTAAATGGTTTGTTTAGTTCCTCATTTAAGATAAAACTAATGCATCAAGTAAACTAAAATAACTTTTCTGCACAACTTATAATCTAATCCCAAAGATTTAAGGTAAAGGAATCCAATTCATACACACTAACAATGCATTTAAAGTAATTCTCACCACTTTAAACTAGATTCATTCCAACTTAAAACATAAATGCATGCAATCAAACTACAAATATACCAGTCACATAATCAATTATTAATAGCTCAATTTAGCATATTCTTAAATCATTGAATACAATCCCAACTAGGCAAATTCCACATCTATTAAACACACCCAAATTTTAGTTCTCAATTCAAGGTATGGATATCAATCCAAAGAAAGTCACATACTTAGTTCTAAATCTAATTTTTCAAAATCCTATGAAACTTAAATTAAGGCTAACTTCCCTTACTTGATTTGGAATTCAAAAAGTGTCTTTTCTCTTTCTTGCTAAGCAAAATTCTCAGTACTCTTACTAACTTTCTAAATACCTAATTCACAAATCAAACACATTTTTAAGAACCTAAACTAGCATGGAAACACTACACCATTTTTAACATTAAACAACAATTAAAAAACCATTGCTTAAAATTAAAAAATCGTTGCTCAAACTTTATCAACAATTTGGCAACGAATTTCTAGCCATGGAGTATGTTTGCTTAAAGGCAACGATTTTTTTTCCTAAGACAACACTTTTATTTAAAACCGTTACCTTAACATATTACCATAGGCAACGGTTCTTTATAAACGTTTATACCATATTTTTATTCATACTTATTAGGCAACTTTTTTCTGTTGCTTTATTTTTATATCATAGTTCTTTAAATGTTGTCATTCCATTTAAAACTGTTGTCTTTGCGCATCATTACAATAGACAACAATTTTATTGATACTTCTTAGACAAGACTTTTTTTTCATTGTTTTATTTCTAAACCACAGAATTTAAAAGTCAAAATGTATATTTTATTTAAAATTTTAAGAGATTAAATAATGTAAAAAAATAAAAAATAAAAATCATATTTATTCCAAATTTTAGATTAATTAAAGCTTAATCTTCAAAGAGAGAAAAAAAATACATGTAACAAAATTGATTATATTGATCAATATATATAATAGTCATTAATATGTTGAATTTGTCACCTTCCAACCAAAAAATACCCTAAGAAAAATAAATCCTAAACATAGCCTAAAATCCATTTGTAATTCATAACATATAATTTTTTCTACTGAAATTAAAATAAAGTTCTAAATTATTTTTTCTTCATTCTTTTGCAATCAGGTGAGTCATCATCATTTTCTTCTTCAAGATTATCTTCATATGCAACATGTAAAAATATAAAAAATACACAATGAGAATCATGTTTAATTAATGATGACGGGAAATAAAGATCTTAAGAGTGTATGGAATATACTCTGGGTTGGAGTGATTTGGTCTATTTGGCTACATAGAAATGAGGTGTTATTTCGGAATGAAAAAGTAAGTGCTGAAGAGATTTTTAGTTTAATTCAAGTCAGAACTTGGTCATGGATCATCAATAGAGTTAACAAGAATTTTGGGACTTTTGCTCAATGGTGTATAAATCCTTTATCTTGTGTTGGGTAGGTTAAGTCATTCAATAGTAATGGGAGGGATAATTATTTGTTAAGTGCTGAATTTTCCGCACATCTTTGTACAATTATGTACTTGTAATTGTTTTTTATACTTCTGGTACCAATTTTATTAATATATTTGTTTTTGCTGATCTAAAAAAAAATCTATAATAACTAAAAAATTTAATCATAAATGATTTCATAAGTTAAAATTACTTTATCATAATCAATATACAATATCAAGGATAATATACCATATCAAGGACAATATATAATATCAGGAACAATCTTATAGGAACAATATAACATGATGAAACGCAATAACGGCGAGACGCACACAGTGAGATGGCAAGACGGCAAGACAGAGAGGCGCAAGACAGGAGGACAACAAGGCATGATTCACAGTGAGACAACAAATCGAGCATTTTTAAGAATTTGGGAAAAAAATTAATTAAAAAAATAACATTAAAAAAAATTAACTAAAAAAATTAATTAACAAAAATTTAATTAAAAAATTTAATTAGAAATAATTCATATAAACTATAGCAACGTTATATCAATTGTTGCCTTTTTAAAATAAGCAACAGTTTTCGTTTGTGTATTCATAGTTTTGGCCACATTTTTTTACCTATTACAAATTAAACGGCCTAAAGTAAAAAATGAGTAGTTTAATTAAAAATTAATTAAAATAATTTAATTAAAAAAATTCAATATTATTTAGGATAGGTTAAAGGTAACGGATAAATACCATGGTTTAAAATAATAACTCATATAAATTATGGCAACACTATATCAAATGTTGCATTTTTAAAATAAGCAACAATTTTCGTTTAATAGTTGAGTATAAATAAAACAAAATCTATAATATAGGCAATATATAAAAAATCGTTGTTAATTCATAGTTTAGGCCACACTTTTTTACCTGTTGCAAATTAAGCGTGACCTAAAGTAAAAAATGGTGTAGTGAAATATGTTAATGGAGAAAAGTCCACATGCAAAGAGATTGAGACTCACATGTGTAACATACGCAAAATATAAATATATAGCATTCAATAACTCCAAGTATGAATACTAATCACTATTACAGTAATCCGAAGGATACTATTCAAAATACATAACTAATCCAGAGTACACCAAAATATACCATTAAGTCTATTACATCTCTTATGACCACATTATTTTCTATTCTCTTTTACAAATGGCTCCCCTGTAGACTTGCTATCTGCTCTCGTGTAAAGACTACGATCATAGTAGAAGAAATACAAATATATAAAGAGGGTAAGCTAGTAGAAAATTTACATGTTAACAATAAAACAATCAATTCAATATTTCCCTCCATATAGTAGGTGTAAGGACCTACCTTAGGCTTTACACCCATAAGAACAAATCACAAAATTAAACAAACGACTTCCGGAAGACCGTATGAATTTTGCACACCTAGAATTAACACCTGAGGTTTATCCAAGGACCAAGGGCCTTCACCATAATTGACTTTCTGAAACTTTTTCACTCAGGGTCATCCTTTAGCACCTCACAACCAAATACCATCTCAGGGTAACTTCACCTATTGTCCCTTTCGAAACAATTTGTGAGCCTCCATCGACCTTCACCACATGAGTCCTAATCTATATGACTTAGAACATCATTAAGGTCTAGATACCCCATAGATATTTTCAAAATCTACAAAATCCGCTCAGCGCAAGTAAAATTTTTTCAGCAAATTTTAACCCGAGAGCCGCTGGAACAAATCCGCTCAGCGTAGGGGCCCAACGCTCAATGGATTTATGTAGACAGAGGTTTAACAATGCTATGAAAAACGCAGATCTAACACCCAAACAAGCATTTGAAGCATACTCAAACACAATAAGAACAATATACATCACACATTTTAAACATTCAAATACAAATCTGACAAAATAAGTTGGATTTCTAGCTTCCCTTACCTTATTTCTACAACCAACTATGGAGTCCTTCCACCACAACATAGATCTATGACCTTGGCTCCCAACTAGCTTTTCTAGTACCTAAACACAAACTCAAACGCATCACAACAAGTCCCTAAACGGCTCAAATGCAAGGGAGGAGAGAAACCATACACCCAGTCCCAACCTTAACGAAAAAGAGGGAACTTTACATAAAAAACTTACCCAAATCGAATTCTAATTGATGGGGATGGTTCTCCTTTTCAAGAGCTTTCAATGGCAGACTTGGGTTTAGGAGAAGATGAGGAAAAGAGTGAAAAAGGATAGAGAGAAGATGAGAGACTTAGAGGAAAAGGGTTTTTATGAGAGAGGGACTCTTGGAAGAAATGAAGAGTAAAGGACCTTGGACTTTCCTTTATAACCCTTTCAAAACTTACCCGGACTCATCATCCTTCACTAATCCAAGTTACTCATCCCACTAAAACTAATTTTCCTCTAGGTCCTTACAACATGCAAGCAAGTTACAGCTTGGTTCTAAAGGAGATTTAGAGTACTGAAAACTTACTCAAAAGAGAACCTCAGTTGGATGAAAATAATTTACTCTTTACAAACTTCAACTTGGTATTTCGGATCTTGAAAAGGATAAGGAAAGTGAAAGAAAAAAAAAAGATAAAGAGTTTAGAGAAAGAAAAACTTTAGAGAGATAGAGGTTTTGAAATAACAAACAATAAAAATTTTAATTTATCTATTTAAAATTCTTAAAATTTTTAGTTTATCTATTTAAAATTCTTAAAACTTAAGTAAATCCACCTTTCATTCTTAGCCTCTATTTGGATTAAAGGATTTTCTATTTTAGTGAAAGGAAGAAGGCGGATCAAAGAAGATGCAACTCATTTATTTCTACTGATTTAAAGGAATTTGCTGAGAAAGAAGAAAGTTGGAGCCTTCAATTTCAATGCTGGGAAGGGAAGATTTGAGGGGAAAGCCACGTAGACCAGAGTCTTTCCCTATAATACTCTTCCTTTCAAATTGTAGTGGTACTGAAAGATTCCTTCGCCAAGAAAGATTCCTTCGCTCAGAGTTCACATAGGAGCAGTGTTGAATTGCCTTGTCTAGAGTTTCATAGAGGAACAGTGTTGAATGGTAGAGTGAGAAAAAATTGAATATTAATATGATAGTTTAGGGTTTAGTAGAGTTTATATTTGTCGACAAAGAAGGAAGAAGGTAACCACAGATTCACGGGCATTTGCAGATTCGCACCGATTCACAAATTTACATCACTGATTTTTGTTGTAGCCGTAATAGAGGTAAATTTCTTTCCATTAAAGTTTGATAGTGTTGGTTTGGGGCAATCGATTATTTGATGGGCATAATCGATTTTTTGTTTAGGGATAATCGAATTGATTTGTGTTTTCGTCATCATGATACAATGTTTGCATTTTTTATGCAATATTTGTGGTTTTCTGCGTTTATCAGTTTGATTTTGGGTTCGTATTTGTTTGATTCTGGGTTCATTTACGTTTGATTGGGTTCGTTTGTGATTGATTATGGGCTTGAATATGCGTTCTCTATGAATTTTGAACGTGATCGTGCATAGGAGGAAAAAGAGGTAATTTTATAAAAAAACATATTTCATAATAAACAAAAAATAAAATTTTTTATATTATAAAATCATTTTTAATATAAATAATTATATTTTAAATTTATTAAAAATTATATATATAATATTAATTATTATATATTTTATATATTAATTTAAAATAAATAATATAAAATAAAATGAGAATATAATAATAATAAATTATTATTATTAAATTTAGTATCTAAAATTTAAATTATTATTTAAAATGGTAATTATTTTTTTTAATTTCAAAATTTTAGTAAAAATTATTCTAAAATTATAATTAAATTTAAAAAAATATATAAAAATATAGAATTTTAATAAATTAATTTATTAAAAATTAATTTGATTATATTTATTTATATATGTTATTTAATATATAAAATTATACTATTCAATAATTAAAATTTATTATTGTAATGATATTTAAAATAATTCATATTAAATATAAATTAATATATTTATTTTATATTATATCTTAATGATATAAATAATAAATAGTTTTAAGTAATAATAAAAAATATATTTATAAAAATATTTTATAAAATATATTAATAAGTATATTATTTTAATAAAAAATTATATATTATTAATATATATTAATTAAATTAAAAATAATTTAAAATTAATAATTATATATATATATATATATAAATCAATTTAAAATTATTCTAAATAAATAAAATTTTTTATATATTATTAATACATATATATTAATTAAATTAAGAATAAATTAAAATTAA